>WNNJ02001297.1:0-108977 GCA_012934845.2 Pomphorhynchus laevis | reverse complement strand
TTCAAAAAGATTTAAATATCGTCATCCAAAATATTCTTAAACAACTTCGATATAACATACTTAATCCATGCATTACGTATCGCGCAGGAAAATCAATCAATGATATGATAAAACATAGATCACGGAAACTAGGTAACCAAAGTGGCCCATGTGGTGGGGCAAGATGTAAATGTTGCAAACAAATGAGCAATAACCAAAGTGGCCCATGTGGTGGGGCAAGATGTAAATGTTGCAAACAAATGAGCAATAAGTCGACGTTCACTAGTGCCATAACTTACTCAACATATAAAGTCAAAGGAATGCTAAATTGCAAAACCAGAGGTTCAATATACTTACATGAATGTGCCAACTGTGAAGCACAATACGTTGGGCAAACTGGATCTACTTTTAATATACGTGCTAACAATAGACGATCTGATATAGCTGCTAAAAGGCTAAACAATGATGGAGCGGTAAGACATATTATTCAAAATCCAGATCATGTAATGAATACCACACTAATTGCACAAATCAGTAACGATATTACTCGCAAAAACACAGAGAACTACTGGATAGGTCAACTTATGACAGATCTCAGCTTAAATACTGAGCACACATTTAGACTATAGGTATGTTCTTAGAATGTTCTAGAATGTTCGATCACAATTACAAATTTATGCAGTTTTGGCTGTGTGCTTGGTTTGAGTATTTTAGATTAGTAAATTACTGAAGAAGGCTCACGCCGAAAGCTTTAAAAAATATACATTTTGTCATTTTGTTTTTGATTTGGCTCGGTTAGTTAATATCTACATTTATATATATATATATATATATATATATATATATATATATATATATATATATATATATATATATATATATATATATTATATTTTTATTATTTGCTTTGTGATATTTTATATATATATCTGTATTCAGCAGTGTATCGTGTCCTCATTTACGAGCCAAAAAAACGGTTTTCTTTTGAAAACTAGTTACAGTAGTAATTATTATTAGAATATAATTGGTAATAAATAAAGGCGATAATAAATTATTATTTATTTCTTCCGATATTTCAGCAGTACACATGCTCACTATTATCAAGGATTGCAATAAGCTAGTTTTTAATTAGGAAAGTTAGCATTTTATATCTAAGTTTTTGAATTAAAAACTAGCTGATTGTAATCCTTGATAATGTTGAGCGGGTGTACGCTAAAATATTGGAAATAAATAATAACACATTATCGTCTTTATTTGTTACCTCTTACATTCTAATAATACGCACTACTGGAACAAGCTTTCATATGATAATCGTTTTTGTATATTTTTGACTTGAAAGTGAGGATACAAGATACATCCATTAATATTATGCCAGCTAATCAACAAGCTATAGATTTTTAAAATTCTCTAGTGTCAATAATTACTGGCAAATGACTAAAATTGTTCAGTTTGACACAAACGCATTTCTAACTTTGAAGCATTTACTTATTATTTTGGCTATAATCAAAATTTTTATTTAAATAGTAAAAAAATATTAAACAAGATGAAATTTTCTGTTTTGATAGTGTATTTACTACTAGGAGAACATAATAAAAACGATCAGCAATAACCATTTTTGGCAATACCCATTGAGTGATTGACGGAAAATTACAAAAGATAAAAATACACATTGTCTATATTATTTCATAAGAAGTCATGTGAATTTATTGGAATTAATGAAAATTATTTTCACAATAACCTAACCAATAAGTTTTAAACCTAATTCCACAGTAATGATAAAGCTGATAATTTTGCATTGTTAGTCATTTTTAAAATTAGTCACAAAAATTCGGAATTTAGTCAATTTGATATTATGCTGAAGTGAAAGAATTATACATCAATGTTGGATAGCTATTTAGTCAGACATAATTTTATTTTTATGGATTCTGATTTTCTACCGAAGAAATATAATTAAATAATTATTGGAGCCGGATCAAAGGAAAGAAGAAATTATTTTTTATATTTCGCAAACTACTGTTAGCATCTTCATAAAATTACATTGTAATAGAAAAGAAATATTAAATGTTAAAAACTAGGTTTAAGCAACATATATATAATACACAGCATAATAATCAAACTATATGTCAAGCATATGAGATTAATAAGATATGATATTAAAATCTTTAAATAATTTATTTTAGAGCATATGCTTAAAAAATAATTAAATATTAAATCAAAAACTATTAAAAAGATATGATTTTCGGATTAAAACGCTTAATTCCATGTACCCGTTAAAAGTGAATGACGTGGAACAAGGAATTGACAGAAATAGTATAGTAAATAATAAACAATCATATTATAATAATCCGGTTAAACGCAAACCAATAATTCATGGTGATAAAAGATATAAGAAAAATAGACTTAAAAATATTAAAAAGTATATATGTGATCAATTATAACTATTAAAACAACTTCTTTTAAGATAATAAGCCAAGATATAATTTGTTGAACAAATCTATAGATAAAATTTGTTTAAAAAATCAAAGATTAATTAACGAATATGATAGGTTGAGTTGTATAATAGACAATTATTGTAATATAAAAATTATAATCGGAGTAAAAATGTTAAGAATAACAATAAAAAATATCCACTGATCATAAAATTCATTAATAAATGCTATAGATAACATAAATATAGGTAGACTTTTAAATAATTCTAAAAGTAAAGAAATAATATGATCAGATTTAAGTAAATATATTCCTAACATAAGGTATAAGTTGTTACCGACATTCGGACGAAAAATGTGTAATTATAATAAAGAATTGAAATCAATATGTAACGATAATATTAGAAACATAATGGAAACAGAATGCAATTGCAAAAGCCGTTTTGATAAAATAAATGAACATATATGTACCCATAATCTAGAATTAATTGAAAATGGTGAATTAATGAACATGCTATCAAAAGGGTATAAATATAGATTAAATAATTTTTTTCAAAATATTATTTATTTAATCAAATTACATACAAATGGGTGCATTCAAATTGGTATAATACGTGTTTTTAAAGTTTCGCTAAATAAATTCTTTCAAATTATATTTCATTCGATGCTGTCTGCAATGTCTTTGCATTTCTGTTAGTAGATCTGACTGACCTAATACATATTGAAGCAACAATAGCAAGGCTGCGACCCAGCTGAGCCCCTAATAATGTAATACACCTTGAGTATTTTTTACCTATTTTGTGAGCTAATTTCTTGGATATTGCTTTTAGAATAAAATCAGTGTATTTGCTACATCCTCCAATGTTTGGAATAACTACTGGCATAAATATCAATTTGTCGATCTGAGACACACGTTCATCGTATTTGGCGTATTTTCATTTTTTTTGTGATAGGTGTAACATGATTGTCGAGAACTATTGAAAGGTGACAAAACATTAAAGATTGATAGTCCAAATTGGATAGTTCAGTACCTTCTCCCAATAATCCTTGACATGCCACATCGAGCCTTGCGCTATTGTATATTGTAGTTGTGTTGTTATTAAATGTCGTACCATTCGATACTGGTGTAAAGTTGACTCAATTTCAATATCCGTACATACTTTGGTCAAAGTGTTGACGAGAAAATCTCTGACAATATTATGCCTTATTATCGGTGTGCTACCTACACGATAAGACATTGAGTGAGCGAGGTTAAAGTGTTCACGGTAAGGACACATTCTAGGACTATTTGGTTGATTCTTATCGAACAACGAGAACATCCTGAAAATGTCCTCTGTTAAGACTTTTGAAGTCGCTTGATAGACGATTACTGATACATGAAGCAGATCCTGTATGTGAACAAAATTCTAGAAGTTGTATCGTAGTTTTATCAAGCTTGTGACAAACTTTTTTTGAACGTGTTTGCATCCAGTTGTTGCTGATGTCTTAATTCACTGAACAAACGTTTAAATGCTTTATCTATTGTAATATTGTCTTCAGTATTAAACAGTATGTTGGTTATCTGTAGTGATCGTATGTATGCTGATTTGCAGGTTTTTTCAGCACTAAATATTCCTGAACCACCTTACTTACATTGTAGTTGAGAGATTAATTTCATGCCTTCCGACGAATGCCCTGTGATAGCCGTAATAAATTTCCCGAAAATGACATCGTAAAGCGGTTTAAGTAGTTCAGGGTAGACCTCGCACGTGCGAAATATAAATTTTCATTCATGTTGAAGAGCTGTAGGATAAGCGCAATAAGCAATGTGTGACTCTGTTTCAGCAACTAAGCATAATTTTTTAAACATAGTTATCCATTCATTAATTGCTGAAGCAAGTTTTACCAGGATAAAACAATTAGTACCGATCGGAGTACCGAGCAACATAGCTCCATCTGATTTAACTGTGATATAGTTGGTATTGAATGTCATTTGAGCATTTCACTTATTATCTGGATAAGCCAGTAGTGTACATTTAAGTTCGTTAGGATGATAACCATATTTTGGACCTGTTTCATTGATATAATGCCATAATTTGTTTAACTCAAGCGTTTCCGACAAAAGTTTCATCATCTGCCTACCATCGTTGTAGGATATGTTTTGATTGTCTTCAATTCTAAAATAAGAGGCATTAACGCTGCTCCGAACGCTAGCATCGCCAGGGGATCACACTGCGTCACGCCCTCTCTGGAATAAATTGATCCATCTGTCAGTGCGAGTTATGTTGCTTCTAGATAAGTATTCGACAGAGCGTAAAATCATGATGGATAAATTTTAGAAATGTTTTTGATCATCAACTACAACGATTTTATTATTAAATACATCAATGACCTATAAGTAGCATGCAAGAAAAAAAAACAGACAGTCATATCATAGTCAGAAAAAACGGCAGCACAATTTCGGTCTTCAACAATTCATGTCTTCTACTTTCTCTTCTATGGCCTCAAATCCACGGGGATCTGAGCCCACCAACCGATCCAACACGCCGCCTTTCGACTGAACCACCCGGGGTCTTTCACCCCCGAAGAATCCAATCGAGACGGACTATGCTGGGTAAACGAGAGACGAGGAGCTTAAGAAACCTTAGCCTTTGCTCTGGGGGACGTCCTCTAGAAAAGAAGACTAATCCCTAGATAGCCCAAGTGCGCCAGAGGCGCACCTGGATTTCCCTTTCAATGACAGATGTTGAGCCCGTTTCAGGGCCCACCTAGCTTTCTTCAGGATACATTTGAATCTATCCAGATCGGCTTTCGCCGACCAGTTCACCGTAACGGTGAACCCCAGGTATTTTACTCGACTTGTAAAGGTGGGGAGTGGTTCAGAGGCGAATATGAAGGAGAGCGCAGAGAGTGCTAGTCTCTTAAGTTTTTTCTTTGTTGCAGGGGAGCCATGAAAGACTACCACCTGCAATTTTGCAGAGTTTAAAATAAGATTGGATTGGGGTAGCTGGTCTTTTAATCTTGAAAAGAAACGGCTGATGTCAGAGACTACGTCTTTACACCTGCGTCCAGTGAACAGGGCTGTGGTGTCATCAGCGTACACCACTAGACGTTGTTCGCGTTTAAATATTTTGAATAATTTAATAGAGGCAGCAAGGTATAAGATAGGAGAAAGTGGGGAACCTTGAGGCACACCCGTAATAGGGTAGAACTGACGCGCATCTGGGTCGTCTTCATAGTAAAAACGCTTGGTATACAGCAGGATCTCCACTCTGTTCACAATTCTCGCAGGCAACCCGAGGGACCTGAGAGAAGAGATCACAAAAGGAATGGAGATGCGGTCAAATGCAGCAGAAAAGTCAAGGAAAACAGCCACAACTAAACGATGGCTATTATCCCGACAAAACTGCTCCACCTCACCAACTGCTGAATGGATCGAGCGACCTTTGACGAACCCATGAAAACCTGGAGCGATCAAATTACGCCTACTTAAATGGTCGCGGATTTTACGCGCAAGCACTTTTTCGTAAATTCACACGAGGGCATTTTACATCGAAATGGGTCGCAGATCTTTAGGGCATGAGCAGGATTTTTTCTTAGGAATAAAAACACGCTTACTAATATTGATGCCTGCTACATCGGATGGGGATGCTAAAAGCATTGTGACGGCCACCTCTCTTCTCTGATCAGCTGTCAAAAGCTGACAGACCCGAGAAGAAAGTGGAGCGATGGATTTGGAGGTTCCCGGGAGTGGACCCCAGGAGTTAAGGATATCCGTTACAGATAGATCCCTACTCCTGAAGTTACACCAAGGCGGGATTGGTTGAGGTGATTGAGTGGCTCCATAGTTGTGTAGGGCTAGTGACTCCTCTAAAACTTTATCAAGGCCTACATTCCCTATCCAACCCAATGCTTTATCCTTCCAGCAAACACACTTCTTGAAAATCTTCCAAAAGGAAGACTGAGAAGGACTAAGGCGAGCAATACTCGTCCTATCTTTACTCAGCTGGAACCTATATCTAGTGCTCCAGTATTCATTCGATAGAGCCTGTCTGGCGGAAACAGAGAGATTAGGGAGGTTCAGCAATTTCGCTAGGACCTTGAGTTTCGTCGGAGTGGAATTGTATATACGACCATTATAAGTAGTCGATAAAATCGAGTCAGCTTGCGAAAAGAGGTAGGTATTAAATTCGGTCATACTCTCATTTCCTATTCTGGGAAAGAGTTGGATAGCCACTTGAAAGAAAGCCACTCTGATCGGATCAAAGTGAAACCTCCTTCGAAGCAACGTATCTTCCTCAATTCTCCAACGAATTAGGTCATGAGAGGTGGACAATTGCTGGCGCGATTGCTCTGTGCAGAGGGTCTTTAACAACCACCTCGAGTGAAGCAGTAAAATATCGAGGACTGAATTTGTTGATATGCAATGAAAGGTAGGGGAAGGTGGTTTGTGAATAAGATAACCGTTCCTAGCTCTGCGAAGTGCTGCATTGATCCAACGACCAGTTCTGTCGTTGAAATCTCCAAGTATCATGTCGTAGCCGCTGTCGATAATACTATCCAGGGTGACACGGTTTTTGTGTATCTCCCCAGGACGGATGTAGACATTGGCAAGACTGAGGCGTTTACCGTTCTTACAGAGTGAAACTACTAAACAAGACATGGCTGGACATGAATAGTTTAATAGGAGGGAGGACCTTAAAGAGCACTTAATTAAGGTCAAGAGTCCTTGAGATGAAGAGGAGTGAGGAGGGGTTATGTACGGAGTATAGTGGGATCAAATGTGCTTTGGGATAAATCGAGTAATGTCCTGGGGTAGACGGATAGACCGCGTCTCCTGGAGGACTATAACATCTGCATCTGTACCGGATAGAAGTCTAAGGGCAGAAGCACCTCCCGAATTCCACTGAAAGATATTCAGTGAAAAAGGCTCACGATTACTCTGCATTGTGGTGGATTAGTTTGATGTGGGATTGCCTACCTAGAAGGAGCTAGGAACGGGAAGGTTCCCCTTTCCCGTCACTAGAACCATCCGGGGCAGGTACTTGCCCATGGGCAGCATCTTCATTTCCTCTTATTTTTTTATTCTTTAGGAGATTGCCAATATTGATAGGAGGGATAGAGGATACTAAAACTTCCATCTTCTTATACATTGTTTTTATACGTATATCAATTGCTCGCATGAGATCATCATCCCTCGTACGAGTGGCAGCATTTGCAAAGGTACCAGATTTCGGTTGGGCAGCAGACTTGTTAAATCCACCTTGATATAATTTAAAATGTCTGCATTTTCTGCTCCATGCAGGATGGCTCCCCACAGTTAGAGCATAATGGAGGGGATACACATTTTTCTCCTGTCAACAAAGCCGGACACTGGGGGGAGCCACACACCCCACATGTCGATGACTCACTGCAGCTTGAGGCCCAGTGCCCCCATTTGTGGCACCGACTGCAGTGCGGATATGTGAACTCTTCTTTATCAATTATTGTAAATCTGAGATTAAATCCCATGAAGGGATTACAAGCTGAATTAGCCAGCGATTCAGCCCGCTCTAGTGAAGCGGAACAAAATCCAACTGGTATTTGATGTCCGCTCTTGCCTATTATTGAACGGAAGTTCGATATTTTAAATGTTTCTTTTAGTAACTCGATATCATTCTCTTCCAATTGACAAGGGAGGTTAGATACTTTTAGAGTGGCAAGTATGGGTTTAGAGTATATAGACCCATACTCCGACAGGAAGATTCGAAGTATTTAACATACCCCTTTAAGAGGTCTGAGGTGGTAAACGAAATCTTTAGTTCAGTTTCGTAAAGTTTTACCGAGTTGAAAATGATTCTATTTGATAGTTGCTCTGTAAACGGCCGTAGAAAGAAATTAAACAATAAATGCCTTTCCATAGGCTTTTTGATCTTTATAATTATCAGATTTTTTAGTTTTGGGATTGGGGGAAGTACTTCCCCATCCCTAGTAGCAATTGAAAACTCTTTAACCTTTGGAACAGGCGATTTCAGAGCAGCATTTACCTGTATTTGGTCATGTTCCTTTGTTTTTACTAGAAAATTGACTGGAAAACTGTTTTTTTACAATCCTTTGTTCCTCCGACACGCTTGTTCGTACTCATTCTTTGTCTTTGTGATAATGAAATCGATGTACAAATTAAAGAAAGAGCAATCGAAAATGTACTAACGTTGTAAGATGTTGTAATCAAGAAAATTTTTACTTGATCATCAACTGTTATTTATTAATTGAATTGAAAGCGTTAGAAACATCGAGAAGCAATATACAATTATCATTGTTTTTGTGAAACTCGGAGTTTACGGTGTGTATAACAGCTTCTATTGCGCATCTCTGTCTAGAACAGAGTTGGTCACATTTGGCTACAGATTGTAGATCTTTGCTGACTCTTCCCGCAATTAATTTGCCTAGTATGAGTCTCGGAACTTTCCCAATCCCTATTGGGCGAAATCCATTAATTTTGGAGAAAGCAATCAAGCGTGACAAAGCAAACTTATTCATTGCATCAGGATGAAGTTGAATTGTAGCAATCTTTCGAGATAATCTACACTAGTTTGTGGTCAGGCCGATGGATGCATCTCTAAATGAATGTATCATATGATACCATGCCAAAGCATCAAGTCCTGAAGGTCCCGCACCGCCTTTTATAGTTTTGGTTACTGCATAAATTTCGTCCACTGTGAAATTCTCGAATTCTATGGGATGGTGTTCGATATGGTTTGGAACAAATGAATAAAGAACGAAATTTATGTTTACTTGATGCGACCTCGATGCAATTCTAGTAATTTCTCTCGTACAGTTCCTGTAGAAAGTTCATCATTAGGATTAAGTATATGTACATTATTAGACAAAACTGTTACAGTTTTGGATTTTGAGCAATCTGATAGCTGCTGTGATTTTTTCATTTGAAAATAGACATACAAGATCGCGCAGCCGGTTAACTTTGTTTTCACGTCGTTGCACATTTCTTCGTTGTGAATATAAATATGATGATTAAACGAAAAGATCACTTACGTGTCCAGTATGCCAAAATTGCATTCTAGGTTCAATTTCTAAGCAAATATCTTTTGTTTTGTAAAATGGGATAAGCTGCAATATGAGTTGTGGAATTATTATGGCCTTTAGTAGATTATTGCATGGTTCTTCGTCTTTCGCAGGTAAGTCTACGTAACACTGTGCTAAAATATTTATGAAATCTTTCGATACATTACAACGTGGAAGCTTTATTAGGTTAGATACTCAATAAATAACAGTCTCGTATATATGATGCATTAAATTTTGTTCTCGTAGAGGTCGTGATTGATCATCGCTTAAGGTATCATTAAAGACGTTAATTTTATCTTTAGTACAATTTTCGATGCATATGCTTCAAACGAGTATGACTAAACGATGATTCCGACCGTTAGGAACAAAGAAGGGATGAAATGTGACCCTTTGGCATAATATGTATTCGATATTTGTTGTTTGTATCCAAATATTGTGTATATTATTGTATGTATTATTTTGAATTTATTATCAGGGTAATTTTTTAACCTGGAGATTAAATAATAATAAAACAATAAAATTTACAATTCGTTATATGATGACCTAAATGTTTACTTTGGTAAACTGATTAATAGTAAAAGCTTAAATACATCAAAGATAAACATTTGGAAAACATATATTAGATAAAATTAAAAAGAAGATGAAAATAACAAACAATTATAAAAGGAAAGATCAAATTAATAAAGATATGTATTAACATTAAGGGTAAACACAACATATTAACGTAGTAGTCATTTTAGTTTAGAAACCATTATTACAAGTCACTGTTCAATAATGAAAAAAGGTATAAAGGTTGAATCAGACAATAAAATATACCTATATTATATTAGAATCCAAAATTACATCAAAATCCAAAACATTTTGGTTCATATAGAGTTCTTTTAAATGCACATTAAAATTACTTTCTTTTTATATGAATAAAATACTTAAATTAATTAAAGCATACTTCAATAGAAATTGTAGGGCAATCGAAATAAATACTGATATAAAACACTATTTCAGTATTAATTCTACAAAAGAATTTTTAAAACACGCAAAAGAAATAAATTTTCAGAATATAAATACTATGATTTTAGTAGGCTTTATACAAATCTAGATTTAGTAGATATTAAAGAAGCGTTAGAAAAATTAATCAATCTTATATTCGGAAAAAGATATACATATATCCTAAATTAACTATTTAGCTATAACGCATATCTAACAAAAAATTAAACCATCAAATAATAATAAATATGTAAATCAAATTGAATTAATAAAAGCCTTAAATATTTTGATAAATCAAAATTATTTAAAAGTAGGGGGACATCTATATTTAGAAAATAAAATATGTTTCAATGGGAGGTAATAGTAGCCCAATTATAGCTGACTTATTTTTAAGCTTTATATAATATGAGATTATTCAACTGTGTAAAAAATAAATCTAAATGATATGAAGATATGAAATATGTTTCGATACATTGATGATATATGTATTTAAGTCTAATAATTTTTATTCATTAGGCGAACAAATTTATCCAGGTAGCCTTATTCTTAATAAAACAAAATTGATGATAAATAAGATATCTAGATATAGACATTAAATTAACATCAATTAAAACTACTTTTAATTTATATCGTAAATATGACATATTTAAATTTGCATCAAACATATTTGCATGAGCATTCATGCATACCATATAATATTAAATATAATACATTAAATAATGAAATTTTGAGAATTGTAACAATATGTAAAAATTTTAGATTTTTTCAAAATCATTTAAATAATTTAATAGATGCATATTTTAATCTAGGCTACTATAAAAATACCATCAAACAGAAAATAGTAAAATATATAAATCAAAACAATAATATTAAAAATAAATTTAATATAATTAGCGGAAAATTTTTATGGATAATTAATATAACATTATTATAACATGATACTTGATCAAATTTCATCTGAGGAAATAAATAAATCATTAGTATGTATTTGATACTTCTGCAACGTCGGGTTGTAGAAATAGAGTCCGAAACCTGATTACATAGCAGTTCCTTCTGATAACATCGAATTTTTTTCTGATACATCAATAGTCAATTATTAGTCAATCATTAGTCATTTATTTGTCAAATCATTAAAATTGACTTTTTTAAATTTCAATTTTTTTAACTTGATATAAATTATGAAAAATCTTATAACAATTATTTATTATTTCTAAGTATTTGCTTTTTTACTATTTAATTATTAAATTTTGATTTAGCATTTTTTCAATTTCATAATTATATAAAGTACGTAGACTCAGTTATCTTATCTGATTAATATTCACCAAATCAAGCATTACTTGGTCATACTTGACATGTTAAATGACTTGGTTAATGCATTCGATATTATGTTGAAGTAGAAGAATTAGACATCATATGCTGATGAGATATTTATTCAGTCAGAATTTTATTTTTATGCATTCTGCTGTTCTACCGAAGAAATATAATCAAATTGAAAATTAAAAATTTAAATTAAAAAATCAATTAAAAATTTTATTTGATATTTCACTAACCTCTGTGGCATATCCAGAAAATTACTTGTAAATTCTGAAAATTTTTACTGAGTGTAGCGAAATGTCAAATAAAATTTTTGTCCTTTTTGATCCAGCTCCAATAATTCTTTATATCGGATTTTAATATTCACTAAGTCAAGTTTGATATCATATACATATTCTCTATATTGTAAAATTAGTCAATTATCTTTTGTTTTAAGACTAAACTATTAAATTGGTATTCTCATGGATAACCCAATATCTTCGATTAAATACTCACTGCATCTTTAAATGAGGAGGTCGACAACTTGAATGTTGATGTGTTAATTTCATCAGCAATGTATATAAACATATATATATCGCGTTACAATATTTTTATCTTTCTTGACTAGACATTCAAACTTGTGTTAGTTTCAAACTTTCATGTGTAATATGGAATGTATAAAATGCAATATTCCCCTTGTGTATCATTTTACATCTTTAAATGATGTCGGCAACTTTAATGTTGACGTGTAGTCATCCGACTAAAATATTGCTTTTTCCACGTCACTTTTGCCGTCTTCGCCTTGTTTATCTTTGCTACAAATACACACTATGAAATGATCATCCCACAACCTTACTGTATTTACAGAATTCAGACATTATTCACATTTTCCGATTTAAAACATATTCTTAATATATTTGGTTTTACCAAGAGTCTATCTTTCAATTATTAATTACACTGTAACCAGTTGTTACAAGGAAATCGGAATTAAAAACTTTAGATGTTGCTTATCTGCCCATTTTAATTTTGCTGTAGCATAATTTCACAACTCGAACTTAATAGCATTACAACTCGATCTTTATTCTATAAATAAATGGTACGTTTCTCATGGCCTTTTAAATAACATTGGTAAATGCAGCCACTTGCGGATTGGTCCGTCAATTATTCATGCATCATATCATATAAGTAACATTAATATCTAAAGTAATAGATAAGTAACATATATAAGTAACATATTCATGTTACTATAAGTAATGTTATTACTGTAATGTTATTAATGTTATAAGTAATGTTATAAGTAATGTTATATTCATGTTACTATAAGTAACATATTCATTCTAAAGCTTCTAATGATTAGTAATTAATACAAGAAATAGAATGTAATTGCATAATGGTAAATCGTTATGTAAATATACAGTTTTAAATGATTGAATAAAATCATGAATTCTTTAAAATAGATAATGTAAATTATCAAAATGCACATCATATCGAAATGCACATGTCGATCTTTTGATCATTTTTAAATGATCAAAAGATCATTTAAAAATTAAGATAAACCAATTTGTAAACAGATAACAATTGGAGTAGACTTTTGCAAAAACAGGAAAGTAATAAATTACAAAATTTAAAAATTAGTTGGATTTAATTAAACTTAAAATTATGGTGGTATTTAGAATGAGATGCATGTATTAAAATTAGAGAATAATAAAAGCAATTT
Organism: Pomphorhynchus laevis; assembly: GCA_012934845.2. Taxonomy (NCBI): domain Eukaryota; kingdom Metazoa; phylum Acanthocephala; class Palaeacanthocephala; order Echinorhynchida; family Pomphorhynchidae; genus Pomphorhynchus; species Pomphorhynchus laevis. The sequence continues at coordinate 95,537 of WNNJ02001297.1, read as the reverse complement.
GTGATGTTAGTAATAATAACGATTTAATCTAGACGATATTAGTGAATAAACGATCTACTTTGATTTAAGGATTTTGTTAAAGTTTACTAATCAATTTATGGATAAGTAAGCTATATGTCACGATAGTAACAGTATATTTAAATAATTTGATGAGAATTATATTTAATTAATAAATGTCATTTATTAAACTATTTTCCATGATCATAAATCAAAATATTAATACATCATAAATAGACAATAGATTGTTAAAAATAAATATAAATTTTTAAATAAGAACATATAAAATTTTTATTAGGTTGGAATATTGTGTTATAATAATTACAATTTTCGATAAAATATTAAAGATTCAAGCATGTACTTAATTTAATTTCCGCAATGTGTTGACGAAATATACCTAAATATAAAAATGTACTTCTAAAAGACATATCATTAAAAGACTTTAAATTATCATGTTTATAATACTACATTATATTTACGATATTGAAATTATATTGAATATTGCTCATATAAATGTAGCTATTAAATATGTTTAAATTATGGTATTAGATAGATTACAATATTACTACTATTATATACATCAGTCTATGGTGATTTATAACTGCGAATAGTATTTTTATAAAATAAACAATTTGTTATTTGAAATGACAATTTAACCATAGAATATTTAACATCTTTTAATTTTAACATTTTTTCAAATGCTAAAAGTAAATTAATCAATCTTACCAAAATCTGTGTATTTGTAAATATCAGCTTATTCCAATACGAGTTCACAATAAAAGCTGTATAATTCGATTTATTAACGATGTATTTTGAATGCTAGCAATGAGCAAATTTAATGACTATAAAGAAAGTATAGCAGACATGCTTCCTGTATTCAGATATACACATTACCTAATATATTTGTCTAAATTTAGCACTTTCTATAGCTATTCTCTATTGTACATAACCGATGTGAATAGTCGCAATTTAATATGATATTTTGATAAGTTTAACAATGTAATAATGCAATTATGCTTAGAATGTTTTCATCTTCGACAAGTAACAAAAGATACTGATTTTCATGATTATATGAACATTAAGTACTTAACATTAGCAAAATGATTCCGTACTTATAAGCAAATCATTCCCAATCAAATTTTCAACAAATTGCCTGAGAAATTATGTTTATAACAATTGATGTGATAATAACTATATATATTAAAAAATTGGTTTGAAATCGTTCAATGTAATAAAGAGAGCAAAATGTTAGAATGTTATGAAAACAAATTCAATTATGTGTTAAATATTGATCACAATGACGAGCCTCCAAAAAATAAATATACAATCAATAATGACAAATATGCTAATAATACGATATAAATAAACTTTAAGTAAAAAGATTAGCAATCATGTTCAAATAAAAACTAGTTGTTATTTAAAGAAATAAATCAAGGCTATAAATTTAATACTAAATATAAATTTTGTTACTTAAAATAAATATACGAAAGTCACAAGATAAAAAAAAACATTTTAATTAATGCTAGAGTCGCTTTAATTCAAAAAGGGTGATATTGTTAATATCACAATAACATGCCAGCGGATGCATAATTAGCAAACACAAATAAACAATAATTTACAAATCATATTATCCAAAACAATAATATCAATTGTACTTGATTGCATCTGTGAGCGAAATTTTTCTGATTGTGGCACGATATTATCAATAGCTGTGAGAATAATATCGTGCCACAATCAGAAAAATAATATCAATATAATATAATCAATTGTGTACAAATAAATTAAACAATGTGAAATGTATGCAGCAGATTCACTATTAAGAGACAAATCACTTAAGTATATATATAACGTTTAAGGCAGGTCGCTCATTAAAAACGCAAAAAGTAAGAGACTTTACAGGTTTTTTGTAGTAATCCTCGATTTTGGAAAATAATGTTTGATAGTTGAACGGCATCGGGCATTTTAATGTTTGGTCGAGAGAAAGCAAACGTAAATGCAACTTGGACCCTTTTTTCAAAACATTTGTATTAAGTTTACAAGTACAATTGTCCTGTACACGAAATTGAAGGCTTTTGTAAAATCAATAAATGTAAAACAAATAACTGATCATATTTAAAATTGTTGTCTTAACTTTGTAACTTTTACATTTTTGATTCAATGGATGTGGGCATCGAATTGGAAATTTATCTATTCGTTGAAAAAATATTAAATTGATGATTTTCGTGTTTGTACAGTTTTAAATTTTAACTTGATGTAAGTTATATAAAATCTTATATAAAAATTATTAACTATTAATAAGTTTAGAAGTTAAAAATACTAAACTATGGCATAATGGACTAAACTATGATATGCTTAAATTTGAAAGAGAGTCGAGGATGACGGTCCACATTATTGTTAAAGTATGATATGTTTAGTTTTGTTTTTATAACCTTACTTCTATGAATAAGCTACGATGAATTTCGTACTCGGATAATGAAAATCCGGTTGCATATAAACTTTTGAGAATGAATTTGAATGCCTTATTTTAAATGCGTTCAAGATAATTTGATCTGTGAATTTTTGTGGAGTTAGCCACCAAAAGAGGAAGATCGATCACTTTGCTGAAAGACGTTGGATCTTTAGTTTAAAGTTTTCTGATGCGGGCCAAGTTATTTCCTTAAAGACAATATATTTGTTACTATCCGACGACACTTGAAGATTTTTGATAATGAAAATATTACATAATTATTGCTTATTATTTTATCTAATATTTTGAATAGTGATATTCATGGACTTAGATAAAAACCTTTAAACATATAGAGCCGCGCCAGCTACATCTCAATCTCTTAAGCGATAGTCAATATTAAATTCATCAAGTACATATCATATTTAACGGTTTGTTGACTCTATCATTGGTTAACAGTGTAATCAATTTTTTGCAAGCATGCCATTTTTGATGACCTCTGATTCTTATTCTGATACAACGTCTGTTATTTATTAGTCAATTCATAAAAATGACGTTTATTTTAAATTTCAATTTTTTATTTTAACTTGATTTAAATTATAGAAAATCTTAAAAACAATTATTTATTTTATTATTTAATTATTAAATTTTGATTTAGCATTATTGTTTTGTTTATTTTATAATTATATAAAATACGTAGACTCAGTTAGCTGATTTGATTGATGTAAATACTCTTAAATCAATGGTGGATCTAATATGCATTTGATTATGTAATGCCCGATAGCGATTTTTTGCTTTGACTACTTAATATATCTTTTATCCCAAGATGTTAACTCCATTTTCTTTAGAACTTTAGTAAAACTGTATAAGAAAAATTAAGGCAATACTAATAAATTATAAATATTCATTTTTATATTAATTGAAAATATCAGAAATAATTAATATTGTTTTTGAAAATTATAAAATCCATTTTAAATAAAATATAATTAATATTCTTATTACAAAAATGAAATATTTACAAACATTTTATTGAAGTTATTTAATAATTCTCTGCGCTAAAATCATTCCCTCATTTTGAAGCTGATTGACTGCAAATATTAGTTGCAAAAAGGCAAGTTCTAGTTGTACAATTGCAAATTTACAAGTTTAGTATATCAATGAACGTTTACTAAATAAAAAAGGGTGACAATTTGTAGTGTAAAGAAATACTAATTAAATAAGAAAGTTCAATATTTTTCTGTTTCTGTTGCTGATATTGATCATTTTCAATTACAAATAATTAGACTTTAGTAGTAGTTTCTTTTAAACTAATTCAATCATAGAGGTTTGTCTTTAGTGCCTTAACATATGCGGAAACCATATGTTATGAATAAAATTCCGATTTAAGATACGGTATTTTAAATATTTTCTGTTATTATTAAGTTTAAATTGTATCCAGAGAAAATATGCTACATTTGTTTACTTGTGATTTATAAAACAATATTATTATTTAAAATATTAATATGCTTCTTATAAGCTTATAACAAGCTATTAATAAAAATGAGCTTAATAAGCTATAAATGCGTTTTAATTATTAAAAGTATTTTATAATAAGCTTTTACTTGATACAGCTTTATAATTAAATATCTAATTAATCCATTCTATTCAATTTTAATACTAGTACGTTATGATTATTCATTAATGCTAAATAAAATGCATTTTGAAACAATAATTAATTTGTAATAGCAAAAAAATTATTATTATCCAATTATTATAATAGTTAAGACAAGTTATTATAATAGTTAAGACAAGTTATTATAATAGTTAAGACAAGTTATTATAATAGTCAAGACATTGTTTTATTATATCAATGAAATAATCAACAAATCAACTAGAAATTATTTTTATCAAGGTTCATATTTTCGTTTGCATTCTGCTGGCATCTTCAGGTAAATATTACACTATTCAAGTTTGATTTTTAGTGCTGTTTGCACTACAAACATTTTAGAATTCTTATAAAATAAATTAATCAATTTATTAAAATTTAATTACATTTATAAATAAATTTTATAGTACCCATAAAAGTATAAATTAAAATAATGTAAAGGTGACCGTCTATAAAATCATTGAGTGGATTTAACGATTATCAGCCAATTGCAGATAAGCGCAATTAATATTATAATAGAGAATGCAAAATTACAAAATGGTGAGGTTCACAACTGAAGCCTATTAGAATCACCAATGCGAAACTGATATTTGATTATGTAGACAGCAGGTTGATTACTTGGAATTTGATAAGCATGCAAGATTTGTTTTAATCCAGCTTCGTTACACAATTAAAGTTTACATTCTAGAAATTATATACACGATAATACAAACCAATAAAGCAGCTAAGTCATAATAAATTATGTTTCATCGTCTTTTGGCTTTTCCCTGATAATCAAGAAAAAAACTTTTATTTCTCATAAGCTTTTCCCCGTACGATCAGAAATTAATTATACTTGAAATTAAGATTCTCAATTATTGATCCTTTCTTCAATCTATAAACGAGCAACATGATTTATTAATAAATAACTATTTAAAATCTAAATAGTTATTTAAATAGACCTTAAAAAAGTAAGAGATCTAATATACATACAAGATTAATCTAAGACCAATTATCGACTTACAACTAAAGACAACGACTCACAACTTGCAAACGACTAACGACTTGTAAAAGATTAACGTCTTGCAAACGATTTTGGACTTGCAGACGTCTTACGACTTACAGACGTCTTACGTCTTATAGACGCGCTCGCTACGCTCTCGTGCCTTCTATTAAGGAAATAATAATAAATATACAGAAAGTTCATTGTTGCCTTGGGCGATTAATTGAGCAATCAATCAAGCGATCAATCTAGCGCCTTCAATTGTCGACTATTTACTACCACAATGATTCAAAGAAATAGTTGTCGTGAATTGGATGGAGGCGAGGACAACGACGAAATATCGAATTTATTTGAAACTGCCGGGACGCATCGAATGATCGAACAGCCGAACGTTCGATCATCCAATAAGTTCGATCATCTAAGACTTCAGTATCCATGAATACGGATATAAACAGATATGCCGAAGTCAAATCGCCATTCGTTCCTGAAGTTAATAACACTTCTCAAGAACACATTAGTAGACAACAATTTGGCGAATGCTGCGTGTGTTTCCGATCCTTCCGTATAACGTTGGCCGGTGTGTTGTGGGAACACGGAGGAAGAGTTAGCTGCCCCGGATCCGGATTGCTCCCAAAATCAGCAGATGCAGCAGCATTTCTCCTGGACCCGATACCTTTGCCGTCTACAGTTGAAGACCTCGTTTCAGACGTCAAGGAATAGTTTCGATCTGGATTCCGCGCTGTCAGACGAATTCCTAAGACAGCGCACTGCACCGTGGCAATGAAACTTTGCTCCATTTTGCGTGCCGCCACAATCTCTCCTTCTGAATTGATTAACTGGAAGAATTTGTTAAATTTCCCCGCTATTGTTTTTGTTTGCCTCCCTCTCGTGCAGTTTCTCTTGTCAGGTGGATGAAGGAATCATGTAGTCGTTTTCTGCCAGCACGGGATAGCATGATTGATTTGGGTTTACACCGCCAGCCACTGAGCCGTATGGAAAAGCGTTCGCGTAGGCAACCCGAAACAGAAGAATTGCGCCGCAAGATTTCCGAAAAAATTGAGCTCGGGGATGCACGCGGCGCCATGAGACTAGCAATGTGCGAGGATACTTTTCCCCCTTACGATGAAGATACCTCTCTTATTTTACAGCATTTGCACCCACCCAGTCATTGCTCAGCCAGTAATGATTCGTCTTTGCCCATTCCACAGGATACATTAACACGCTGCTCACAAGTGGTCTCGGAGGAGATTATAAAATCAATAAGCTCCTTTGCAAACCATGCATCAGGACTCGATGGTCTAAGCCCGATCCATTTGAAGGATCTTACCGGACCGGGATGTGCCGCTGCGGACAAGATCTCCTAACGGCTTTGTCTAATTTCTCGTCCATGGTCCTAAACGGCGGCGTCCCACTCTGCTTTAGACCAATTTTCTTTGGAGCTAAGTTGATTGCGCTCAAAAATCCGATGGCGGACTTCGCCCAATAGCCATTGGTAACACCTTACGCAGAATATTGGCCAAAATAGCATGTCGTCGGGCTACTGGTGAGGCAGTTGCTGTCCTGTCTCCCTTTCAAGTTGGTGTCGGAATGTCGTCAGGTGCTGAAGCCGCCGTACATGCTTGCATAGCCCATCATAGACTAATGCACGGACAGAACGCTCTGCTTAAGCTGGATTTTCGAAATGCTTTTAATTGCATCACACGATCATCGTTACTCGCTGCTGCGTACCGTTATATCCCAGCCATTTCCCGCTTTGTGCAATCAAGTTATAACGAAACTTCTTGGTTATTTCATGGCCCGAATATCCTACTTTCACAGAAGGGAGTGCAGCAAAGGGACCCTCTGGGACCAATGCTATTTTCTTTGGCGGTTATAGGGCTAAGTAAGACATTACATAGCCCACTAAATATATGGTACTTAGACGACGCCACCTTATCCGGGGATGTAGCCACTCTAAATGATGACATTCGTCGTATTCGCGAAGGAGGACTTGAGCTAGGACATGTTTTGAATGAAGATAAATGTGAGGTCATTACTAATAACCAGAATGTGGCTAATTCCATTTTGCTGTCACTACCAGGATCAAAACGTGTGTCAGTCGAACGTTCTACGTTGCTGGGTTCTTCTACTGGCGATGTAGTTAATATCGATGGATTATTAGACAGAGTGACTTCTAGCTTAACAAAGATGAGTACTAGACTTTTATTCCGCACAAGACATGACAGTCTTTATTTGTTGCGGCACTGCGTGGGTGGGACGAAGTTATCGTATTTGCTTCGTACATCACCGGCCTTTTTACGTGCAGGCCTTTTAAGTTTTGACGCAGTCCTTCGATCTTCTCTGGAGTCACTGTTAAATGTTAGCATTGACGAACAAGCCTGGACACAGGCGACTCTCCCGATCGCCCTTGGTGGTCTAGAGATTGCGTCAGCCGTCAATACTGCCCTTCTAGCATTCCTGTCATCGGCATCCACAACACAGGGGTTGGTCGAGTGACTCTTGGCACGCTACCCCGTTTTCTCGCATACAGACCCCGAATTCGAGCTGGGAAGGTTGAGGTTGTTGTTGAGCCTAGGATCGGATCATCCTGATAATCCAAAGCGTCAGAAATCTTGGAGTGCCCCGATTCAAAAGCTAATATTCAAGCAGCTATTAGACTCTGCCCCAAACATAACAGAAAGAGCACGATTGCTGGCCGCGGCCGCACCAGCTGCAGGAGCATTCCTACAGGCAATACCAAACGCGGCAACCGGAACAAGACTAGACGACGAGGAGATTCGCATCTCAATTGGCCTTCGTTTGGGATTGCCGCTCTGTGCCTTACATACTTGCAAGTGCGGCGCAATTGTAGATATACTAGATCGGCATGGGTTAGACTGCAAAAGGTCTATCGGCCGCCACTTCCGACATGCCCAAGTGAATGGAATAATAAAGGCAGCTTTATCAGCAGCGGGTTACCCCTGCTCCTTGGAGCCCTGTGGTATGTCCCGAACTGACGGTAAGAGACCAGATGGGGCCACCTTAGTACCATGAGACTGTTGACGTATACTAGTATGGGACCATACTTGCGTGAACACCCTAGCTCCGTCTCACTTAAATTGTTCTGCAGCAGGTGCTGGAGCTCTGGCCACGGAAGCCGAACGCAGGAAACGGATCAAATATACATGTTTGGATCCTTCATATTGCTGCTTCGTCCCAGTAGCTGTCGAGTCAATCGGCGCCTTAGGATGTGAAGCCACCGCCCTCTTTGAACTAATTGGGAAGCGACTGAGGCTAGCTACAAACGACGCCCAGGCAAAATCCCATTTCCTACAGCGCCTCAGTGCTGCAATTCAGCGGGGGAATTCAGCATGCGTCAGGGAGAGTCCTATGCAATCTTGATTCCGAAGCCCAATGATCCCCTACTTTTTATTAAACGTTATCTAAGTAATAATATGGGGCCCATTTGCGGGCAACCCATTCAATTGTATATTTAGAAATTAAAACACAAAAAAATTATCGTTATAAAAAATTTTTAATTTTAATCATGATTATAACAGGAGCTATCGAAATATTGTACCGTTAAATAAGCCGTAATTTTTCTTATTCGTTCAATAAAAATTATCTAAATAACTTTGCATAAATATATTTGCAAGTAGGTTTAAGTAAAAACTATTTGTTATTTAAAGAAAAAAATCAAGGTTAGAATACTAGATAAAAATTTTGCTACTTAAAATAAATATACGAAAGCTACAAGCCTTAATGAATAAGAAAAACTTAATATTTCAATTTAATATTAGAGCGCTGTAATTAAAAAATAGGGATATTATTTATATAACAATAGCATACAAACGGATGCTTTAATAAAAATATAGACAAATTTTAATTAAATTATTTTAATATCACACTTGACATCGATTCCATGTACAACTACTGAGGGATTTATTACGAATTTTCGATACAGAACCTGTATTTTCTCCATGAAAAGGCATATAAAACAAATTAAAACAAAACTAAAACAATGACAAATTGTCAGTTAGCATCTATTACACCCATTTGGTTGCTATGCCCGTGAATAATTATGTTTCTCTTCTGGGTAATTTCATTTTAAGTAAATGCAAGGTTTTCAGACAGCCTTCATCTTTTCTGGTAACAGTTAAATTGAATGATTTTAAATTTATGTTTTTATTTGTTTTAGATGATTTTACCTGAAGATGATTTAAGTTCAGTATTGAAAATTCTTAAAGAACTCTATAGTTGTACATTGACATGGATGTTAATACAAAAGGATATAAAACAATATTAATCTGTTATCATATTTACACTATATAGTATTTAATATGTTCTATATGAAAATATATGCTCTAATTAATTATAATTGCTATAACTCGTCTATTTATTTGAGGATCACTAAATGAACGATTCGCTGTTTTTTGAAGATTAGATCAATACTAATGTATGTACAGTGTAAATTGTCCAATACAATTATTAAAAGTCAGCTTTACATATTTCGTATTTGTCTAATTTGATAAAAAGCAAGAAATATTACTCGTATTTGTTTGATTAACTAAAAGTAGAAAATAAACCATTTTTTCTATTTGACTTTTTATTAACGAATTGAATACAACAAAATAGAAACAGTATATGATTTAAATATTTTATTCATAGACAATTTCTGAACTATCAGTTGAAACATATCCAGCAGAATCGGAGTAGCTGTTGTACGAAAATTGATCGTCGCTTCCAGAGAAATGATCACTTTCGTAGTAATCTTTAATTTCGTTGTCAGTACCACTAGTGGAATGACGGGGCTTATTTTTTCGTCGTTTTCGTAACAGATTAGCAGAGACGGCATTAGCTGTAGATACTTTGTGGCCAACAGATAAGTTCTTAGTAGATAAGGTTGATTTTTTTCTTAAATCTTGCTTAGCTCTTTTGGGTTGAGTTTTACCGACATAGCGATGGAACAGTGATAATTTTGTATTAGCTAAGACTTCGATTAACGTACTCCATCGATGAAGCAGCATTCCGTAAAATTGTAACAACAAAGTTATAATAAAACATACCATGTATATTAGTCCAAGTGGTTGCACTTTGTGCTTACCAGGTGGTTGTCCGATTAAAATTCCGACATCCAATAACAGTTCATCTAAATCCATAGCTACGTATTCAAATTGATGTTGTATGACTACCCAAAGCGCATTTACCATAAATACAACGAAACAGCAATTATTTCGCATTGTAACAAGCTGACTGGTAATGTTTATTTGCTGCTCAACGTTCAGTTGTATAGGATAAAGGTAACGATCAATAAGTTGCTGCCAGAAGTATAGTTCATTCGCGTTTAAATGATTGGAACCACCGTAACCAAGCAGATGATCACATTCAAGCCAGTAGGGGTTAAAAAGATAATTCCTAGGAACAATGATGTTGTTAGCAACAATAGCTAACTGATTAACTGATCGTGATTGAGCTACCTGCAAAGTGTTATTAGAGCAAATTGATTTGCGGCTTAGTGTGCTCGTGTTTTCAAAGCTTGAATTATTTAAATTATCACATTGCTTAGATAAGTTGGCTGACGATGGAACAGAAATATCACTTGGGCTAGAAGAGTGCATAACAGCCGATGTAGAGATTACTTTTGATTGGGTCAATGAACGGTCAATTTTAAAATCCTTGCTCTTCTGATCTGCCATAATAGACAAACACCCAGCTGCATTTTTTAATGAGGATGTACAGTTTTGACACATATTAAGATTTCGGTTGCATTGATGACCGCAATCCTTCTTAGGTCTCGCGTTTCCACTATCACCTTCGATTGAAGAACAATAACGGTTTTGAATTTGATAAATGTAATTTTTTAGCATATTAATGAGAGACTGTTTTGGTTGGTCCGCTGATTCAAATTTATGTAAATTTTCTCTTGTCCCCCATTGAACAATATGAAGCGAACAGAATGAATATATTACAAGAAGAAGATATCCAGATGGTAATGCAAGTAAATACAGGATGCCATGTATAAGATTTGAGTATTCGTCCGGGTGCAAAAATCCTGTAATCATGTAAATTACTGCGATAAACGGCAGGAATAATGAGCTAGCAGTTAAGTAATTTGATTTTACGATCTGGGCAGTTGTAGCAACAAGTACTGTAGCCATTATGGCAGCATAAAAACTGCTAAGCAAAGCAGCAAGCTTAATTTGTGTATTGGATTTGCATGTGAAACAGATAATCATATAAAACAATGCGGGAAAACAAGCTAAGAGGTATGATTCTGTCAAAGTAAGCCAGGAAAATATGGTTCTGAATGCCGATGCTATTGTAAGGATAATTGTGGCAGGACCTAGCAATGTACTAGCGAAAAGAAAACCCTGATACACAATATAGAAAGAATTGATGCTGGCATTTAATCGTATAGTGCGATTTGATTCTTTCAACAGGTCAAGAATATTTGCCATTGTACTAGGCATCCATCGTCTTCTTTGATTAAAAAACTCTGCAAAAGACTCGGGCGCATGTGTCAGAGCATTAGAAAATGCGCAGTATTCGACACGATATCCTTGCTGGAGTAGAAGTGTACATAACCACCGATCTTCCCCTTGGTCATATTGTATATAGTGTTGGGCTTCGCTACTGCGGGTAGAATAGCGAGCCAGGACATTGTCGTCAATTAGAGCACTTCCGCGAAATAGACTAAAGCATCCTGGACTACACAGTACACAACCTAGTTTGTGCTCAGCCGCCTTTTGCAACCAGTGTCCAACGGCATATTCAAATCGTTGATACCAGATCAAAGGCCCTTTTCAAACAATCCGTAATTTATGAAAAAGATATTAAATTGAATTAATATTTAGCTAATGCATACTAAAATAGGAAATATAGAATATTTTCTATTATATTATATAATAGAACAAAATATGTAAATTAAATGGACCAAATAAAATGATTACGCGTATAACTAGTCTCTATTAAGTCATAAAAACGGTACGATATTTTAAAAGTAAATAAAATATTTCGTTGACTACTATACACAAAATAAGATTTTATAATCTATAAATATTTAAAGTACTATATTCAGCATTTGTAATTATAATATCTCGCATTTTCATGTTCGTGTTGTACTCAACAAATCAACAATTTATTTTGAATTTAGCATTTGTAATTATAAGGATCTGTTCAACATAAGTTAACTCGTTATTATAATATTCATTGACAGGACTATATAATAGTATAAATGCCATATTTGATACATATAAGAAATATATAATCTAGTATCTTAAATAACTCTTGTACTCGACAGCTTAGGTATTCTATTTCTGCCGAGTCGTAATACTTATTTGTTTTAGCATTTCTTGTTAGAACAAAATTTGACCCTTGGCAGATACACCATTGGTTTAATCATCCAAAGTCGAGTTTCGTTGACATTTTCGGCGATTAACACAATTTGATTAGTTTTTGGATTACTTCACAGAGAATTAGTCTACAAGCAATGTTTGATTTACAATTTCCACTAGCTGATCATAGGTCCAAACTTACAGAGTTTAATATTAAAACATTATGGTCATGCTTTATTTATTTTTCAATTTTCAAGGTTATAAAGAAACCTAGGAGATGATGTAGGATCATGTCCTACAAATTCTAATTTAATTTGAAATCATAAATGATTTCAATTAAATTTGAAAAATGTAAGACGAATGTCTTTCGTTTTATCTAATTACCAACAAAATCAGACGAGTCGATTAATTGTCAGCCCACATTAATTCGACCGAAACGTAGATCAGTAGCAAATTAGGTCTACTAATACATAAATGTAGTGCAATGATGTTAGCTTATAGATAAGATTAAAGTAGCGTGCAGAGTCAGGAAAAAATTTATATATAATGTAGATTCTGAATGCAACTAATGACTGGGATCCATCATGTGAATACGTTTAAAATATATAATTAAAGTAAACTAGTCTTAACGAAGAAATTAATACGACGTTTCGCTTTTTATTAGCTTTATCAAATCTATAACAGAAACAAAAACTTAAAACATGAATATAGCAAAGAAAGTAATAATTGTTCCATGTGATATCAATCCACTTGTAAAAGTGGTGTTTATTGATACCATTTGGTGTATCAGAAAATAGCTGCCCGACCCATTGTTGTTCGTTATATTTTCTCAATTTATCAGTGCCGGTATTATTAGCGATGATAGTTTAATTGAAACAATCTTATGTGATGTTATGAGTATCGATGCAATGTTCCACTATAGAATCTTGGGTCTTTTTACCCCTCAATATGTCTGATCTACGATTGTTCAGTCTCTCACTCAGAGAGCGTCTAGACTCACCAATGTATTGTGCTGAGCATAGTGAACAACATCCTAGATATACGACATCCTTTGTACTGCATGTAACAGGGTGCTTAATTCTATAACTCAAACCTGTTACATTACTTGTAAAGCGATTTGTTTCTACAATTTGTGCGCAACACTTGCATCTAGGGCGTTCACACTTTTTGCATGAATTTGCAACTCCAACTTTCGTAGTCTCTGACGAGCTTTTAATGATATTCCTACCTAATTTGTTATTAGATTTGTAGACAAATTGTAAATTGGGAATATTAATGTTTTCAGATTAAGACTCCGTTCGACTGCCGTTAATGCTGGGTGGAATGGCATTACTATTCGAATTTGATTAATTTTGTCATTTTTAGCTTGAGGAAATTCGTTCTGTAAATATGTTCTATGTCGTGCTCTATTGATACAGCTTAATATCTCTCGTTTAGTAAAACCTTTGTTTGCTAGTATACCTCTAAGCTTGTATAGATGTACTTCTCGACGTGCCGGTTCACTACAAACACGTATTATTCTACACGTTTCATTTTGTATAAGGGATTTTTTCGTGTAATTAGGATAAGCGCTTTGTGCATGAAGGTAATGTGGTATGGAAGAGTTCTTGCGATACAATTCAGTTTGTACATTGTTATTTTCATCATGATAAACTGAAATGTCGAGAAAGTTCGCAGGAACAGAAAATGATGTTGTAAATTTTAAAGAACCAAAGTTATTGACATGATCGATGAATCTATCCAAATTTTCTTTGCCGTGCTTCCATACTATAAATATATCCTCTATGTATCGCACAAATAATGACGGTTTTAGCTCAAACGCATTTATAACAGCTGTTTCAAAATCATCCATAAATAAAATAGCATATACGGGTGCCAGAGCTGTACCCATAGCTGTTCCAGCTGTTTGTCTATATCGATCACCATTAAATTTAAAATAGTTATTCTCAAGAATAAAGGCCAAGCTATCACGAACAAATTTTTTCTTTTTAAAACACCAATTATACGTCTCTATTGCTTTACGTACAGCCAATATACCGTTTGTATGTGGTATTGATGGGTAGAGAGATTCTACATCCATAGTTATCATAATATCGCTCGGTTTATTTGCTATATTCATGTTTTAAGTTTTTTGTGTTTATGTTATAGATTTGATAAAGCTAATAAAAAGCGAAACGTCGTATTAATATCTTCGTTAAGAATGGTTAACTTTAATTATATATATTTATCGGTTCATAAAAAGTATTTGCAAGATACAAATGGCTTCATTTTTTTATTTATTTATAATACAAAATGTTGCTTCAGCTAAGTTATCTAATTATTAGATTGCGTTTTACATTTACAATGCGTTTTATTGCAATGCATTTCTTCAGGTATTTAACATATTGCTATATTAATTCTCTGTAATCTTTGCACATTCGACTGACAAAAACATTTATTTCTAATCTTGAATATATATAATACTCATTACGATATCATCTTTAGCGTATCCACAAATTTAGAATTTTAGATTTATCTATTCACTTCCAACAAAACCACGAAATACTTACTTCTACACTTATCAATCTTAAAAAGAAAAAAAAACATTCTTACTATTTTGTAAATTGTCAAATTGGTGTTTAACTTTTATAAGAACGAATATATCTTCATGTCAAAGGAAAGTTGTAAGATATTCTCGATAGTACACGTCTATAGTGTTGTATGGAAATTTATATTTTATGCAAACTTAAATTTTAATTTTTTGATAAAACACTGTTTTTAATATGTACAAAAACAAGATATATTCATGAGATGAGTGAACAAATACACAATCATGTTTTAGTTTGCTGACAACTGTTTCATAAAGAATTATTCTTCATTGTATATAAATATTATATATATTTAATTTCCTACACATTAATACATAAATTTTACTGATTAATACACGAAGTTTAAATGACGTGAAAGAGTTTCTCTGAAGACGTGTAATTCGATTATTTCCAGTTCAATGACATGTACTATGAATATATCTTACTGTTCATGTTTAAAATTCGATTAGTACTTAATTTAAATTTATAATTAAATCATTAATTAAATCATTAGCATTAAAATATTTTAATGCTAATGATTTAATAGAAATATTTTCTGTGAGAATTAAAATTTAGAGTTTACATAGATTTTATAATATATAAAATCTAGAAAAAGTTACTATCTACGAAAATTTTAAAGGGGAAAATATTTTCTTTAATTCTTCTTACTAAATAATTTAAACTTGCTTCTTACTAAGCTGATTAATAGTGAAAGCTCGAATATATCTAAGATAAAAATTTGGAAAGATTATATATTTGATAAAATTAAAAATAAAATGAAAATAACAAACAATTATAAAAGGAAAGATAAAATTAATAAAGATATGTATAAAGAACTTACTAAATTAAAGGATAATTATATAATAACAACTATTGATAAAGCTAGTAATAACTTTGTCTTCATATGCAAAAAGCTTTATTATGATATACTAATGAAAGAGGTTAATTCTAATGATTTAAATGTAAATCCAACATATGAACGTAGTGAGTTGAGTTTAGAAACAATTATTACAAGTCACTGTTCTATAATGGATAAAAAGGGTATAAAGGTTGAATTAGATAATAAAACTATACCTATATTATATTGGAATTCAAAATTATATAAAAATCTAATAAAACCTAGGTTCATATGTAGTGCGTTTAAATGTACATTAAAACCACTTTCTGTCTATATGAATAAAATACTTCAAGTAATTAAAGCACATTTTAAAAAATATTGCAAGGTAATCGAAATTAATACTGGTATAAAACACTATTTCAGTATTAATTCTATAAAATAATTTTTTGAAAAGACAAAAGGAATAAATCTTCAGAATATAAATACGTACGATTTTAGTACGCTTTATACACATCTAGATTTAGCGGATATTAAAGATGCATTAGAAAAATCAATTAATCTTATATTCGGAAAAAGATATATACACATATATATATGTTATAATAACTATAACGCAAATCTTACAAAAATTAAACCATCAAGTAAATATAAATATATGGATAAAATTGAATTAATAGAATCCTTAAATATTTTGATAAATCAAAATTATTTAAAGTAGGGACATCTATATTTAGACAAGTAAAAGGTGTTCCAATGGGTGGTAATAGTAGCCCAATTATAGCTGACTTGTTTTTAAGCTTTATAGAATATGAATTTGTTCATAACTGTGTAAAAACTAAATCTAAACAATATAAATATATGAAATATGTTTCGATACATTGATGATATATGTGTATTTAATTCTAATAATTTTTATTCAATTAGTGAGCACATTTATCCAGAAAGCCTTATTCTTAACAAAACCAATATTAATGATAAAGAAGGTGTATATCTAGATATGAACATTAAATTAACATTAACTAAAACTACTATTAATTTATATCGTAAAGATGACATATTTAAATTTACAAGAAACATATTTTTGCATGAGCATTCATGCATACCATATAATATAAAATATAATACATTAAATAATGAAATTTTAAGAATTGCAACAATATGTAATGATATTGGCTTTCTTCAAAATCATTTAAATAATTTAATAGATACATATTTTAAACTAGGTTACTATTAAAATAACATCAAGCAGAAAATAGTAAAATATATAAATCAACACAATAATATAAAGAATAAATTTAAACTCTTAAGTGGCAAATTTTTATGGATGAATAATAAATAATATACTTTGCATTAGAATAAGATACTAGATAGTTATTTCAGAGGAAATACATCATTAGCATGTATTTGGCCCCGCTGCTATGTTGGGTAGAGGAGTTAGGGGCCGAAACCTGATAGCATAGCAGTTCCTCCTGATGACCTCTAATTCTTATTCTGATACAATGTCTGTTATTTATTTGTCAATTCATAGAAATGACGTTTATTTTAAATTTTATTTTTTATTTTTTATTTTTATTTTTAACTTGATTTAAATTATAGAAAATCTAAAAACAATTATTAATTTTATTATTTAATTATTAAATTTTGATTTAGCATTATTATGTTTTGTTTATTTTATAATTATATAACAATACGTAGACTCAGTTAGCTGATTTAATTGCTTCAATATTTCGATTGAGTTTTCAATATAAAATTAGGAAAAATGCAACAACGAATGATGGATGATATGTGGCAGTTGTAAAATTCTAATGATTGTTGGCGACTTAAAAATTGAATAAATTTGAAATGATTTTGTAAAAATAATTAGAGGATTTATCTCGCTCATTTTTCTCTTTATAGAAAAGTCTATTATTAGGTATAATTGAAGATAAAATATTCAAATGAAATAAAAAAGCTCTTTTACCTTTACCGGTTGGATGAATTCTACCACAAGCTGCACCAACAGACAGATTCTTTCTCATTCTATCCAGTAAAACGACAATAGATTTTGGTTGAAAATCAACATCACCATCCAACGCCAAAATATATGTATTTTGCATCTAAGCGAAATTCGAACTAATATAAAATTATAAATTTTAAATATTTGATAATTATCCATTATTGATAAAGAATTATTAGAGCTGGATCAAAGAAAATCTGAAGGTAGGTAATTTTCAATGGGTAATTTTATGAAGATGCTAACAGAAGTTAGGGAAATATCAAAAACATTTCATATTTTCTTTGATCCATCTCAAATAATTATTTAATATTATAAAATTATTAATAAAATGCTTAATATTGAGATAGGATATTAGGTAGTATTTAGCTTAATGTATAAGTAGGATAATATTCGGTAGCGTAATGAATAAGCGCAGTACAAATTATTGAATCTGTACAAATTAATACTATGCAAGTTACTGAATCTCGCTTTGATAGATTTAACTGGTGGAGCTAATGATCGAAGTTAAGCTTATTAAAACAATTATGGATAAAAATATATGTAGCCATTTTTCGCTTCTGGCAAGCAATTCAAAGCGATTTGACGTAAACGACATTAAGAAAATTATTATACTTAAAGTCCTGTGAGGAATTCAATGATTTTATTATCAACGGATTCGCACTTGTGTTTTATTTAGAGAATTACCAGAAGGGCTACGCTCTTAAAAACTCAATAAAAATGATTTATGAATATGAGTTTCTTTAACATTACGAGGAATAGTGAGTTCGTGTCTTTATGCTTATTGTAAAAGCAACCACTTATTTAGACTAATGATGACTGCTAGGGGGCTATGATATGAGTTTGTTTAATATTACGAGGAATAGCGAGTTCGTGTCTTTATGCTTATTGCAAAAGCAATCGTAACTTACCCCAACCTGTCTTTATGTTTTTTGTAAAATCAATCGTCACGTACCCCAACCACTTATTTAGACTAATGATTACTATTAGGTGGCTATGATAATCTCACAGTGACTAATGTGACTAATAGAGCTTATTTTCGAAGTGTAATTGATAAGCAGTGTTAAGTGATTCTTTGACAGCTACGATCAAATAAAACAAAATCTATTCCAATTGAGGGGACAATTGCGACAAGTTTGAATACATATATTTTGTTTAAATATTAGTTTAAATACAACACATTTCATAGTCTATTTTGTATTTAAAGTTTAATAAAATATTTAAAGAAGTGGAATTCGATTTTTATTTTAAAAACGTTAAAACGTTTCAACGGATACTTCTGTCATCGTCAGGTCATCAGCAAAAGGTTATTGTACCTGACGATGACGGGAGTACCCGTCAAAACGTTGTAACGTTTTTGAAATAAAAATCGAATTCCACTCTTTTAAATCTTTATTATGATTGGGAATTCTTCTGTGTCCAACATTTAAAGTTTAATAATCACTTGTTATCTATTAAAATAAAAACTAGAAAAAATGTATATTAAGCATTTTAAGCATCCAGAATTTAATTGCTGCATGAAAGCCACTTTCAATTTATAAGCAACCTTATCGCGCCTTTGTCAAACAATCGTACATCGATTTTGAATAGTAGGTACTAATGATGTAGCTGATACGGCACTGAAAGCACTGAATTATATGCAACAAAAATAATAGACTTCATAAAATATCGTTTTACACCTGACCTTATTATATTTTGAATTTAATAATAGGTTTAGAGACATAAATTGTTTTTGTAACGTCCTTGAAAAACATTTTGGCCCAGTGAATTTGTATTACTACAAGTGGATCTTTGATATATACTTTGAAAAATTTAATATTATTAGTACAAAACACTGTAGTTCTTGCAAATGGGCTGAAAACGAATTAAATGATTCATTGAATTTGAGAACCCCTCAAATGGGTTTATCACAAATGTTATCGAATTTGTTGATTTCAGCACTTAATTGGCTTTCCCCTCATATAAATGATCATTTATATTAAATTAATAAAAATCTAGTAAAAGGTAAGTGATTTCAATTATTTAATTTATACAAAAGAAGTGTCATATACCGAGAAATTGAACAATCTTGTAATAATTACGTTGCAGATTTTATTTGATAACTTTTATGCAATTTTTATTATGCATCAATGTTTTATTATGCATAAATATTCCATGTTCGCTTGCAGCATGTTAACAACTAGCTCACTGATAGTATTATAATTTCGTATGATCGGTGTGCCAAGACATGTGTCTAAGTTTGTTATACTAGCGCAAGTTCAATTTAAGGAGTAAAAAACCGTTGGATAATAAGCAGCAATATTAGATATTACAAAATAATAAGTATACTTTGCAACAACAGATTTATTCTAAAATATTGAATATAAGGCGACTAGTAATTTAACATTTTACAAACTATTATGTTATTAGGACCGAAATAGAAGGCAGTATGAAAAGCTAGATGCTTTTACAAGATGTGAAAAGCTGTCATCACAACTCTTTCATATCAGTTTTAATATAAATACATAATCAGACAATATAAACCATCGTCATTACAACTAAGTTTCTCTGATTACATCATTGATTATTAAACGCCTAAATATTTTAAGTGACTATATCTAAAAGTGTTATTACTAATAACAATTTAAAAAATAAAGTTATCTTAAAAGAAGTGACCTAAAAAAGTTTGAAATATTAATATATACATTTGAGATAAATTAACAAATTAACATACACTAATTACAATCAATAACTACTTACAATAATATATACAATTGTCAATCGAATTGTCAAGCAAAGTACAATTAATATTTCCTGTTTAAATTCAACAAACATCTCTTTTACACCAACAACAAATAACTTTGAATAACCTTTCTACTGTGCATCCGGCATCAACTTGATGCCGAAAGGTAAGCCCGCCCAAGTAGCGAAATGTTGCGGTTGCAATGGTCCAAATGCCAGATGTCTCAACTGTAAATGCAAGAAGAGCAATAAATCATGTGTGAGCTGTGCAGCAGCGTCTTGCTCAAATCGAGCACTTACAATGAATATTCATTCAATCGAACACAGTAACGAGTTGCAAATGCATTCATCTATTTCACAACTTGATCTAAGATCTATTAGGGATTATCTTTACTGTCTTGTCGTCAAGTGGCGTCCTAATCTATATCAAATTTTCAAGTGTAAAGTTATATACTCGTTTGCTGAAATATTGTCGCAATTGTACACAGACGCTTATTCAGAAATCTCGGAAATGTTAGGTTCTCCTAAATCGATTGTTTTACTTTGCCAACTAGTGTTCCAACGCACTCGGAATACCGGTTGCAAAACTGTCAGACAGACCGTCGAGCGTCATTTAAGACTTTGGAAAGATGGTTTATTGTTGGAGTTATACTCAGAGGCCGCATTTTTACAAAGTGAATTCGTCAGTCGATCAAAAGTTTGTCTCAAATCAAAAGTGAGTTGGATCGAAAAGTTTTGTAAACTTACGCGGTGTGGTGAAGTAACGTCCGCGATGCGCATTTTATCAGAGCCAGACGCCGAGGTGAAGATGCTAACGCTTACTGACAATATAAATGGTACTACTGTGCATGATAAGCTGAGGCAACTACATTCGAGTCTACGTGAAGTGTACCCAGAAACAATACTGAATAATACGTTTTTAGAAATGGTAAAGCATCATCCCATTCCTTTTAATTCGATATCAGCGGATGATATAATCGCATCTAGTCGCCGCACTCAGGGGTGCGCGAGACCTTCAGGTTTAGACGCTTACCATTGGCAAATGCTTCTTGAATTATTTGGTGCAACATCAAGAAAATTGGCAGAAAGTCTAGCGAACTTTGCGATCACAATTGCCACTCGAAAATTGCCTCAGGGTTGTTTTGATGAATTCACGACTTGTCGTCTTATTCCTTTGGACAAGCAACCTGGAGTCCGTCCAATTGGAATAGGTGATGTTACTCGTCGCATTATAGGTAAAGTTTATGTAACGTCATTCGAAGTGACATCCAGGCGGTATAAGGTATTGAACAGTTGTGTACGGGTCAGCGATGTGGTGTTAAAATGGCCATACATTCAATTTCTGAAATGTTTCACAAATCGAATAAAGCTGCTATTCTCCAGGTAGATACGTCGAATGCTTTCAATTGTATCAATCGCCGGTTAGCACTTGCAAACATGAAATTTGTCTGTCCATTAATGACAACGATACTACAAAATATTTATTCGAGTCCAGCTACATTAAACGTGGTTGACGATATAATTCTATCTAAAGAAGGGTTCACTCAAGGTGACCCAATCACTATGATGGCGTTTGCTGCAGCATCATTACCCCTGATAAGACGAATTAAGAACGAAACTCCTGAGGAAACAAATAGGTGGTACGCAGACGACGCGAATTGTGTTGGAACCGTCGATAATCTAGTAAAGGTGTGGGCTCCGTTAAAGCAGGAATCTTTAAGTATGGTTTTAATTTTAACGAGAAGAAATGTTAACTTGTAGTACATGAGGATAATCTGGGCTCCGCTGTAAGAACTGATCAATACATATCTGAATTTTTAATGGAGGAAGTGCAAAATTGGTCTTCACAAGTACTGAATTTAGCTGATGTTGCTAAACATGATCATCACGTGGCATATGTTGCCATCACACAATCACTACAGTACAAATGGTCACATGTAGAGCGGACTTGTAGAGTTGTTAAAAACTGCTTCTCCGTTTTGTCGGATTACATATTGAACAACTTGGTTCCGGCTTTGACAGGTGTCGAATTAGACACAACACGAATTCAGATGATACAATTACCAAAGCATCTTGATGGTTTAGGTATTGACGATCCCTTGGAAGGTTCTAAGTTAAAGTTTGAAAATTCGCAACGTATGTGCTCACTTTTATTACGTCCCGATGAAGACAACTCACCCAAGAAAATCATCAAACTCATAAAGGAGCAGAATGGCGAAATATGTAAAAAGAAACTAGATTTACTTTTAACCAGTTTAGATAGTTCAAATTCTTTCATTAATTACCTGTTCATTCCCGGATCATCAACTTGGTTGTCAGCGAAGCCATTGGTCCTTTTTAGACGTCATCTAAGCTTACGCCAATTCCAAGATGCTTTAGCAGTTCGATACGGTTGGCCCCCACCGAATCCACCACGCTTTTGTAGCTGTGATGCTGACTTTGCACTGAGTCATTGCCTTTCACGTCGGGTTAATGTATTACCTATTGTACGTCACAACATTGTAAGAGATTTTCTAGCTAAAAAACTGTCAAAAGTATCATCATCAGTAGCCATCGAACCAATCCTACGTCGGATACCTGAAAATATTGACTTTGAAATTGCATCAACAACTCGCGATATTGAAGCTCGTTTAGATATCGAGTGCAACGGCTTGTTCGGTGATTCAACGGAGCGGTCCTTACTGGACATCGTTGTATTTAATCATTTTGCTCCGTCGTACATCTCTGACAATCCAAAATCTCACTTCGAGTATCACGCCAAACGAAAATATTAAAGTACAACGAGTGAGTCCTTAAAATAGAATTTGCTACTTATTACCCTTTCGTGTGTACGTGTAATGGGGCACTGGATAAGGAAGTACAAATTATACTTAGAAAAATAGCTTTGCTGGAATTTGAAAAAAGCATACAGTAATTGCATCTCAAATATTCGAATGGACCTTGGATTTCTAATTTCAAGGTTGGCAGGAAATGCTATACGTTGCTCACGATCAAGTTGTACAAGAGTTGGGAGATCAGTACACGAGGACGTATCCAACTTTTAATAATAAACAATATTTCGAACAATTTAAAAGGGTATTTTCCGATGTAAATTTTTTTAATAAATCTTCTCTTTTAAAAAATAAAGTTATCTTTATTTTTTTTGTGAGAACAAAAGATTTTAAGAACTTAAACACACAATCGCCCAGCTTTCAGATCGTCCAGCTTTCAGATCGTCCAGCTTTCAGATCGTCCAGCTTTCAGATCGTCCAGCTTTCAGATCGTCCAGCTTTCAGATCGTCCAGCTTTCAGATCGTCCAGCTTTCAGATCGTCCAGCTTTCAGATCGTCCAGCTTTCAGATCGTCCAGCTTTCAGATCGTCCAGCTTTCAGATCGTCCAGCTTTCAGATCGTCCAGCTTTCAGATCGTCCAGCTTTCAGATCGTCCAGCTTTCAGATCGTCCAGCTTTCAGATCGTCCAACTTTCAGATCGTCCAGCTTTCATATCGTCCAACTTTCAGCTATATCAAGCCGAGCTAGTTCGGGTTCTCACAAGAACTCCAAGTTACATTCAAAACAATGCCAAGAGGTAAGCCCAGCAGCGTGCGCAAATGTTGCGTGTGTAACGGTCCAGCTGCCAAGTGCAAGGGTTGTCAATGCGCAAAGCATGGACGTCCTTGTGTGAATTGATCAGCCCCTTGTTGTTCGAACAGATCGAGCAAGCGTGATGGGCTTCAAAATCGGAATTTGGGCGTTCCTCTCGTTCACAATTGCACTAGCACTCCGCCTATTCCATTGGGTGACTAATCAAGGAGAGAATCAAACTCAAGCTGAGAAGGGCCAAGTGTGAGCTTAAATAATTTTGATGAGGCTATTTTTGTCGCTTACAAAGAAACCTCCAAGTGGTCGCCAAACCTCTATGTTTCACCAATGTGCAATGCAAGTAAAGAATTTATAACAATGTTGACAGATTTCTATTCTACGGCTGTTTCTTTTAATAATGATTCAAGGCAGATACTAATGACAGCCGTGATTTTCTCTCAAGTCATTTTGCAAAGAACTCCCAGGTCAACGACTTCGATTTGTAGATCAAATATTATTCGCAGATTGTTCTTGTGGAGGGATCGTCGATTGAATGATTTATTGTGTGAAGCCCGTATATTGCAACGCGAGAGGGCGCTCCGTTCTCCTAGGCAAAGTAGAAACAAAAGTTGGGTGTCAGCATTCTGCAGATTGATGTCACAGGGCAAGACAAAGTTAACCATGAAAGTTCTGGCCGACCCATTGAGTGAGTTTCGGATTTTGTCGCCAAATGAGATGGTGGAGTATAAAACTGTAAAGGAAAAACTGATTGAACTCCATCCCAGTGGTGTGTTAGTCAATGACGAGGCAGTGTTGAAAGCCCCTTTGACCAATATCGTTGAACATCATCCAGTGCGTTTCTCTGGAATAACGCCATTGGACGTCGTCAAGGCTGCCCGTTGAACTAGAGGTGCTGACGGCCCAACAGGTATGGATGCCTTTATGTGGCTTAGAATGCTCGAATCTTTTGGCGATAGTTCTAAACAGTTGGATTCAAGTTTAACTGAGTTTGCGATATCTATTGCATCCAACAAGTACAACAAAAATGATCTTGAAGCCTTCACGGTCAGCAGGCTAATACCACTTGACAAAAAACCGGGAATTCGCCCGATTGGAATCGGTGATGTTGCACGTAGAATAATTGAAAATATCATAACTAGAAGAATTTCGTTAGATGTACAGAAGACTGCCTCTCATATGCAACTAGCTGCAGGACAAAAATGCGGTGTGGAAATAGACATACATTCACTAAAGAACCTTTTCGACGCTGGAGAATCGTTTTGCATAGTGCAGTTGGATGCAAAGAATGTATTTAATTCGATAAATCGAAAAGTCGCTCTTAAAAACGTAGATTATGTTTGTCCTGCTTTGACGACGATTCTTACGAACATGTACAGCAGCAACCATGTACCCTGGCTTGGTGATGATGATATACAATCTTGCGAAGGCTTTGCACAAGGCGACACACTGGCGATGATTGCCTTCAGTGTGGTTTCTATCCCGTTGATCCAGAGAATTGAAATTGAAATTCCTGGTGTGCAGCAGAGGTGGTTTGCGGATGACGCCCATTTCGTGGGAAGTGCTGATGAGCTACTCAAAGTGTGGAACTTATTATGCAATGTAGGCCCACAGTATGGTTATGTTTTGAACGAAAATAAGTACCGATTGTTAGTGCACAAAGGTTGTCACTGGGAAGTTTCACGGTTGTTCGCTGAATCAAACTTACATGTTGAGGATGACGGGCTACCAGTTTTAGGATCTGTAATTGGAACGGAGGAATACGTATCGGAGTTTTTGTTCAGTAAGACAACTAAGTGGATTTCAATGATCTTGAACCTAACTCAAGTTGCCAAGGAGAGTCCGCATATTGCATTTACTGCACTTACTCAATCTTTGCAGTTTAGATTGAATTTCTTCCGGCGTACATGCACGTTATATGAGTCTCAGCTGGAGTGCATTTCAAATGCTTTACGTAGAAATCTGATTCCTGCCATCATGGGCACTGAGATGGACGAAAGGCTCGAAAACATTATTCAGCTTCCCTTCCGATTTGGAGGTCTCGGTATTGCATTCTTTCATCGAAGTAGGGAAGTAGAGTATAATTGTTCGCGAGATATGTGTAGACCTTTGTTGGAAGGCGCCACAGGTGAAAACCTTATACGGGCTCAGGAGGTTATAGCATCACGCTTACGGAGTGAGGAGATTCATAGGTTGAACTTGTCAGCTGCCCAATTAATGTGTAAACCGGGATCCGTCATATTTGATTATTCCGCGTGTAAAGGCGCTTCGGCATGGCTTTCGGCTATACCCATCGTAAATCAGGGTAAGCTTTTAAATAAGCAGCAATTCCAGGATGCTGTGGCAGTGAGGTACGGTATTCGACTGACAGATGTACCATCACAGCGTTCATGCGGACAGAATTTCGATCGTACAATTTCATTGGCTTGCCAAACTGGTGATATGCCGACAGTTCGTCGTAATGTTATTCGTGATATTTTGGCAAATGAACTGTCATACGTGTGCAGCAATGTTTCGATCAAGCCCGGCCTCTAGCCAGTTCCAGATGGACCATTTTTAAGGCTCAAAGCACATCTACAGATATAGGAGCGCGTCTCGATATTGGTTGCAGCGGTCTATCAGGTGATAGAACGGAGCGGTCCTTATTGGACATTTGCATATTTAGTCACCTTGCTCCGTCCTATTCATCGAAACCAATCTCGAATCACTTCCGTTATCACGAGCAGCGGAAAATTGCCAGGTACGGCGAAAGAGTGTCGAGAATGGAGAATGCTGTTTTAATTCCTGTGATGTTTGCAACAAATGGTGGAATGGGTCCATCCGCGTCCGTCATTTTGAAACGAATCGCGATGCTATCTTCTTTGGGCCGGGACTTTACGTATAACGAGAGCATTCGTTCTATTAAGACTAAAATGGGTTTCGCACTCGCTAAGATGACTTCTGCCTGCATTCGGGGTGATCGTTCCACACGAGGGCATCCAATTCGACGTTGGACTGCATCGTGATTTTTTGTGTTTATCTAATAATATTATTAATTTTAAAAAAATATTATTAAAAAATAAAGTTATCTTTATTTTTTTATATTTTATTTTTTTATATAATAACAATAATCATTTTACAATATAAAAGGTTACCCGCAAATAAGTCCTTTAATTAATTGATTCAATCAGATCAATGTGGAAGATAAATTCCGTTAGGACGATGGATTGCAGAATGTGGAGCGCGGATGCAGCGCGAACACATCTTTGCGAGAAGAACACCGATGCGATATCGTAGTTTTCGAATTTCATCCGCGTACAAAGTCCGGTGTTTCCGAAACGTTTAACCTGCTATCTTTTGGAACAGTGTTGCGCGTTCCTTGCCGTTTCCACCGTAACATGAGAGAATAACGTGAGTAAAAGAGGCACGCTCGACCTCCACGATTCTTTCAAGATATTTGCTCCTTTTTCGCTACGCATGAAATTCAAAGCAGAAAGTTATGCTTCTTGAAGTATTGGACTGAGCGTGTGCATTAGAAACGCATATGTCAAGAAAAGTACGCTCTGTCCTGTCTCCATAGAGCCCGGAACACACAATGTCGAGTCTTGCGTTTCTATCGGTTGTTGGCACATTGTAAGTAAAGAGAACCTCCGTATTAATTGGACTCAGCGTTGGTTCAATTTGAACATTGTTGCAAATTTTTGTGAGATTTTGTGCAATAATTTCGCGTACAATGTCGTGCATCATCGAAGGAAGGTCGCCCTTTAAACAAGAAAATGCATGCGGAATAGTATTCGAAGCATGGCAATGACACATTATTGAAGCATCTAGGGGTAACGCACCATATCTGGCTATCATTGCATCACGAAACTCAACATTACTTAGCCCTGTTTTTGTGTCATGTATAGGTATTGATGTCAACGATGAAGAGGCTCCCTTTAATGATGCGTGCTCGATCGAGTTTCTCATAACTTGGTCTACTTTCTCGAGAAGCTCAGATCGCTCGTTAATTTCGATTTTCTGGCGCTCTGAACGTGTTTGCCTGCATATTGCCTGCTGTGTTCTTATCAACTCTATGTCAACAACACCATTTAAGCATGACTCACATATTTGAAGGGATGCACTGTACTCGAAGTCAGTGCTGCTAGTATCATCTATTATACCGACACTGCCATTCCGAATGCTTAGTCTATACACGTGCCAAAGCGTATCATCTACGTCTAATTATGTGCCAATCAGTTTTCGAAGCATGGATAGTATAAAAGATACAATCGGGCAGAACCAACTAGAAGAACATGTACATGATCTCTGCATGTATGTCCATTGATATTGGATTGACCTCGTCAATGATGTGTATGCAATCTGAAGATCTGACTGACTAATTTCAGACAGGCGAGCGATCAAATTCACTAAATTATCGACAGCTTTGTGAATGGATATCTTGATACATTCTTGGCTACCATTGGATGATCCCAACACTGATAAACCTTCATTTGTGACGGGGATAGTAGTATTTAAGAAGATAGACTCAATATTAGATAAGCTGTGATCATTCGCGTATACTTTACACTTGCGAGGGTTTATGTAGAAGCGATAATGAGGATTATGTGTTTCCAGGAACCTAAATGCATCAAATAACTCATCGGGACTGCCAACCAGGTTGCCGTCGTGAGCGTACAACAAGTGCCGTATTGAAGGAGCATTTTCTTTTGTGCGCAAAATTAGCGGGAGGATGGCAGCTGCAAATGCTGCCATGGAAAAGACATCACCCTGTGTGAAACCCTCTCTGGATGGAATACGTTCGTTGTTGATGGCTAGTATTGAAGGTTGTTCATGCATATTGTACAGGACTGTTGACAGAGCCGGACATACTTTATGTATATTAGTCAACGCAGTCTTCCGGTTCACACGATTAAAGGCATTGTCGGCATCTATTGTTAGAAGTATTGATTGAGAGACATTAGACAGGGAATCACGTAGGGCGTGAATGACGCATTCAGTACCTGCACGCTGACCCGCGCGTAGTTGTAATGTTCCACAAACATGCTGGAGCTGTGGTCGAACTATATCAAGGATTAGCTTGGACATTATTAGTCTGGATACATCACCGATTCATATTGGTCTGATCCCATGAATTTTGCAGAGAGCAATTAATATGCTTGCAGTTAATGCAATCATGGTATTATTAAACACTTGTTGCGTGGATATTACGCGAGCGAGATCCACAAACGCATTTGCCAAGTTTTTCGAATCATCGCCAAAATCGGTTAGCATGTGGTTCCATGACCTAGCATCCAAGCCGGAGGGTCCGGCACCGCCTTTTACTCGCTTAGCTGAAGATACAATCTGTGACGAATCAATCGTATTGAATATCACTGGGTGAAAGTCTAGAGAATTGTGGATTGGCTGCTCTAATAATGTATCACCACACAATTCAGCTCCATCTGGATGTTTATCAAGTAGTATTTCTCTAACAGATTTGTAAGAATCATCCTTATCCAAATCTATTTATTTTCCGCATACGTTATTTGATTCAAGTACTTTCATAGCAGCGGTAATCTTTCCTCCTAGTACGAATCTTCGGAAGCTTTTTGATAGGTCATCATTCAAATTGGGATGATTCTTCTGCGTGTAATTACGTTGCAGGAATCTTGCTTATTCAAGCAGACTATCAATGTCGCAACATCGCCAGAGGTTAATGCGTTTTGATAATATCGTTTTTAGTTTCCATACTGGTGATTTGTTCATATGCTGTAGTACTACTTACTTATCACAATAGCAGACATGAGAGAAGTGGATTGTGAGGCAGCCCCCTTATAAATTTTAGCGAGTTCGTTAATGAATAAATTAGATTCCGTCATTTGGGTAATTGAAAGAGATTAGGTTTCCAATGAATGACCTCAAATAAGATGCTATTGGCTAATCATCTTGGTCCAAGTTGATGCCCTCTGTCCAAACCATGTGAACGCGATTAGAATCTTGTTGACTAATAGAAGTCGACTGAGCGCCGTGTGATGTGTTCGTTGGGAGCGATTGAGCGACTGCAGAGTAAACTGTTCTAGAATCTTCAGTAGAGTGAATATCTTGCGTGACCACTGCAGTTGTGAACTGTGAAGCAGAAGTTAATGAAGGGCGATTTCTGCAGTTTGGCGCAAGGCAATTGAAGCACGTCAATTGTGCTACTGAGATCAAGCGACGGATAAGTGTTGATATAAAACTGGCATCGTCTGCATGTTTAAGATCGCCCTGTTCCAAGATGCATTGTGCAGTTTATGCAGGAGTAATGACGGTCAGCATAACTGATGAGGCATAACCAATAAATGACAGAATTTATAATTGTAGAACAGTAACTTGTAAATTGAGTTTATTAATAATAATGTGTATTAAAAAAATAAATTCTCCTTAAAAAATATTCTGAATGCGATTTTTGCAAACAGGTATCACAAATGAAACGTTAGTTAAAGTAATAAGCAAAATATATTAGCTTTAAAGTATATTATTTTACCTTTTCATATAATTCCGTTTTTAAGCTTTTTCGTCCAGGGTAAGACCCAGCTTGATAGATGCCTTGCTGGTCTGGAAGTTGGTCGATCATCAAATAAGTTAACAGGTAGTACATATACATCACCTTCAATAAAAAATAATACATAAATGATTGAAAATTACAAAATATAATTAATTTAAAATAATTTGCAAGTTTAAGAAATTTTATTAAAAAAATGTTCATATCATACAAAGAAATATAATTCTCAGTAAAGACATTAATAATCGTCTGAATATGAGTTTAACTAAATTATTTGAGATTGACCAGATTGAACTATCTCGCTTCATCGAATTAGAAATCGAGATCCATTGAAAGTAGAATTAACAATGTGGTGACTACTCAATATAATGTGATCAATTATATGATCATGCTGTCTTCAATTCTATCTTCTCATCCAATGCTTTGTTTGCAACACTATCATAAAAGGAAGCTAACGTGTTCACGAACGAGTTACTTGCTGAACATTGAGGTAGATGAAACAGGTTTGGTCTTCATTGTAACACTGCCTGATAGAGATTCTAAGGTTTGTCGAACGAGGAAACTAATAGAGTAACTGTTCCTCATGTGCACCATGCCTGTCGCCAGGGCGGACAATGATGTTCTCGATAGAAAGTTCCGCATTCTCTTGACCAACGGGTAATTGGCCTTTGATATTTAAAGTCTTGCGAATTCAATTTCTTTATTGCCGTGCTTGGAGCAGACTGGTCTTCGCAGCGGATTCGTCGTTAAAGTGTCAACTGTTATTTGATATTATTGCATGTTATTTATTTCTCAAACCTTTTTATTTGCGATTGTATGTTATTTATTGTATCTTATTTATCTCTCAAACTTCTTTTTACGTGAAGTAACTTTTTTTAACTGTTGAAGTAATTGTAACAACAATGGACATTAAATGTTAATAATAAGAATAAAAAATATACACTAATCATAAACTTCATTAATAAATGTATAGATGATATAAATATGGCAAACTTGTAAATAATTCTAAAAGTAAAGAAATAATATGATCAGATTTAAGTAAATATATTTCTAAAATAAGGTATGAGCTGTTACGCCATTAAGACGGAAAATTTGTAATTATAATAAAGAATTGAAATCTATGTGTAATGATGATATTAGAAACATAACAGACAGAGAATGCAATTGCAATAGTCTTAATTTTGATAAACTAAATGAACATATATGTACACATCATCTAGAATTAATTTTGATAAAATAAATGAACTCATATGTAGACAAAATCTAGAATTAATTGAAATTGTGAATTTAGGAAAATGCTACCAAAAGGTTATCAATGTAGATTAAATTTTTTTAAATGTTAAATATTTTTTATATTTTATTTTATTTTTATATATAGATTAAATAAACAAAAACAGAAAACTAAGTAGTATTACAAATTCGTGTTCTTTTATACTTCTGAGGTGGACGCCTGTATGATACGAGCAGTTCTCTTCGTCGTGCTTTATGAGGCAATCGTCACGTTCATACATCACCTACTTGCTGTTTGGCTTCTAACTGACATTCTGGTCACTCCTATACACATTGAGGCAGCAAACGCAAGGGTTAAACTTATATCTGAGCGAATGCGTCGGATACTCTCAGAGTATGGCAACTTCAATGAAGTTGAAGACTTGGCTGCAATCCACCTCAACAATTGCCGTGCTTCTGCTCCAATGCTCCGGCTTGTTGAAAATATCACGGGAATGAAAGTTGCTCTTTCAACTTCAGCAATGCGTTGTCCATATTTTGCGAACTTCCTTGTAGAGTGATATGCGTGACTGATGATCGGGGTGATGTGAGAGTACGATGGCGCCATTGGGTTGAAAAAACATATATCCAACTAGGATCACACCATCAAGCCTCGGAAAAAATTACAGCAAGCAATGTCGGACCTCGCACAAGAGTTTCTGCAAGTTGTAGTGTTGGAGAATCGACAATCAATTGGGACAGGCCGTAGCTATAGTTCTATTGAGATGTCTTTACACACTTTTTCAAGCTTACTTGCAATCAAATTTCTTATTATATCATGCTGAATTATTGAAGTTCCTCCGGTGCTACACGATAGTGCATGGCATATATTGAAAACGGAACAACATGCACAGTGAGCTGGAGACTCAACTAGTTCCAATCCATAGCAAGCAGAAATTGCATCGTGGAATTCTTGAGTGTTCAGTCGTTTGCAAGTATTTGTTGCATTGAAAGCATTGAGCCACAAGGACGCGCCACTTTCAGATGCGAATGTGAGCAAATGCGACTTAAATCTATCTGGGGAAGCAGCAACCGTCTGTAATTTTTCCGCATATACTTGTTTTTTCTCAACTGACATCTTTGAAGGTCAGACTTGACTACAGTCCCAAATGTTTTATATGTGATTCTTCATAGTGCCTCTCCTATCCCTATAGGTCTGACGCCAGGATTTTTGTTCAATGGGATGAGGCGTGATGAGATCAAAGCTTCCAACACCTCAAAATCCATTTTATCCGTCGCAATCCGAAATGCCAAACGCGAGATTATCTCCGCCAAATTTCGTGAATGTGTCTTGAATGTCGTTAACATTCGCTTGAACTCATAGGCAGTGACCCCTGATGGTCCAGCACCTCCACGAGTCTTCAAGGTAACAGCAATTATATGGTCCGCGTCTATCACAGTAAAGACAGCGTCATGATGAACGACACAATTTAGCAGTGGCCTTTGCAGCAATGCTTCCTGGTTAGCGTTCATGCCCTCCGAATGCATTTCACTTAATATATCACGTACACTACGTCCGTTGAAATCATCGTCCCAATGAAATATCGGACAATCGACTGTGTCCGATTGTTCCAGGATTTTGATCGCAGCAGTGGTATTGCCAGATTTGATCAATGACGAGAAGCGTGTTTTCCAGTCAACACGTTTGACTATGTTGGTATTTAATATACATTTTCGTTGGAGTACATGAGCTTCGTCCAGTAAGTTCTGAAGTTGACCGCTGTGCCATAGTGTAAGGCGTCTTTTTAGCGTTTTCCTTAACAATTGCACCTTCCGTGTTGGAATTCGTTGAAGTGGGCACTAACATACTACCGTAACTTCTTATAATGCCAAGTACTCTCCGTCTAACTTATCCGCGACCTTTTTGTATTTTTCACCAATCAGATCGATGAACATATCACTATCTTTGCAGAGGGGTAATGTAAGAGATTAGGACGCCAACCGATGACCTCCAAATATGCACTAGCAAGATCATGTCTATACGTAGGACGAAACGTATCTCTATATTCGACAGTATTAGAGTGTTCATTTCTTGTCGATTCATGAACACGTTAGTTCTCTACTTGGGATTCTTGAGTTGAAGTACCCCTTGTACTTTTATCAGTAATTGGCACTTGACATGGGATATCAACATTCGTGTTTGGCTGTCGATTGGTAGTGCGGGGTCGGCACCTCCAAATTTCTGTAATTGTTGGCGATTCCTGCAATAAGGAGCCAGACAATCAACACATTTTATATTCATTTTTCCACATCGGCAACCTTGACAAACAGCCCTGTTTCCGTTACAATTGCAACATCGTGGTTGAGATGTGGATTTTCCTCTGGGCATATGTTAAATGTTTAGCAAGCTGATTAATAGTGAAAGCTCGAATATATTGTATGTTTATTATTTCTCAAACTTTTTTTAAGGTATATATTTTTATACATATATATGTTATAATAACTATAACGTATATCTAACAAAAATTAAACCATCAAGTAAATATAAATATGTGGATAATATTGATTTAATAAAATCCTTAAATATTTTGATAAATCAACATTATTTAAAATTATTTATTATATACAATTTATTTTATGCATTATATATTTATATATTTATTATACATTATTTATCTATATTTAGACAAATAAAAGGTGTCCCAGTAGGAGGTAATAGTAGCCCAATTATAGCTGACTTATTTTTAAGCTTTCAAAAATATAAATTTATTCATAACTGTGGAAAAATAAATCTAAATTATATGAAGATATTAAATATGTTTCGATACATTGATGATATATGTGTATTTAATTCTAATAATTTTTATTCAATTAGTGAACAAATTTATCCAGAAAGCCTTATTCTTAACAAAACTAATATTAATGATAAAGAAGGTGTATATCTAGATATGAACATTAAATTAACATTAACTAAAACTACTATTAATTTATATCGTAAAGGTGACATATTTAAATTTACAAGAAACATATTTTTGCATGAGCATTCATGCATACCATATAATATAAAATATAATACATTAAATAATGAAATTTTAAGAATTGCAACAATATGTAACGATATTGTATTTATTCAAAATCATTTAAATAATTAAATATTAGAAATAATTTAATATTTACTATAATAATATTATTCAACATAAAATATTCAAATCTATAAATTAAGACAATAATATTAAAAAAATTAAAATTATGGGCGGATAATGTTTATGGATGGTAATAAATATAACACTCTGTATTAGAGCAAGATACTTGATAATCAAGTTTCATCAAAGGAAATAAGTCATTTGTACGTATTTGGTACTTCTGCTATCTTGATTTTTAGAAATAGATTCCGAAACATGATTACATAGCAGATGTTCCTGATAACCTCTAATCCTTATTATGATACAACGTCTATTATTTAGTAGTCAATTCACAAATATTGACTTTTATTTGAAATTTCAACTTTTTATTTTAGCTTTATACAAATTATATATAATCTTATATCCCAATTATTTATTATTTATAATTTCTTATAATTATTTAATTATTTATCGTTTAATTATTTAATTTTCATTTAGAGTTATTTTTAATAATTTATCAATAATATAAAATACAGAAACAGTTAGCTGATATGCTATTACAAGCTAGATTGACTTACTTGACTCCACCTTTTTTTATGACGACACAATAATTTATCTTTTAAATGAACAACAACTTTTGTTTTTCCTGGTAAAGTCCATATAAGCCGACCACCATATGGAGTTGGAATTTTGACAGGGTCATCAATACAGTATTCTTCGCCATATAACACTCTTAAAGAAAATTTAGAGAATTTCTTTAAAATTTTAAACTTTAAATTATAAATAATAAGTGAACGTGCTTCTTGTTCGATATATCATTCATGTATAATGTATACAGTGACAGATCACAAGTGTACAATTAATTTAAAGTTAATAAATTATAGTTTATTAATATTTTTAATTTTCTAATGCAAGGATTAATTTTTAATTTGAATAATTGTTAAAGTTACAAATGATGAAATGGTTAATAAATATTTTTAATACAATAATTAAGGAACAATATAAAATTGTGAATTATTTCTGAACATCTCTGTCAAGATTTGTACAATTTAGCCAAATTCTGGCAGACAGTTATTATTTTAGGTCATTATTTAATGTAATGTTGAAAACATATACTTTTTTCATTGTATAGCAAATATACAAATACTTGGTAAATATAGAGTAAAACGAAAACTTTCCTTCTAAATTGATACATGTTTTGAAAATATTATTTATATTATTTGTTAAAATTATTTTTCTTTAAAATTATTTCAAAAGTATGTCAACGAACACGGTAGTATTTGAATTCCTAATGAAATGAGATATGTATGCCTTTTCATTGGGGTGACGCTTAGAAAGTATTTAAGTAGGTTTTTATATTTTGACGCAATTAAAAGTAAACTGTTTATTATTAAATATTGATACTTATGTTAATATTTACTAAGAATTTAATTGTTTATATTACAATATATAATATTTAAATTTTTTATCGTTTCCTATTATAAATAAACTTTAGAAATATTGCTTATTGTTTCAGAATGTTCTTTTCATTTCGGTTGTGCTAATTTCATCGCATATCTATTTTTGTTCCATATATACACAAATATTTTTCTAAAACAATGGGTCGCAATTTTATATGTGAATACGCATATAACAAATATTTGTAATTTTGATTTGGCATTATTACATCGACGATAAACAACGATAGCCATCGACATCAACACTGACGGAAAATGATTATACACCGACAGAAAATGATTACATTTCATTTTCTGCCTACCAAAGCGAGGTTTGCCATGCCCCGAGGAGTCCAATCAACTCAATCTAAGTGCTGTAGCTGTAACGCAGAGTCGGTAGTCTGTAAAATTGTCTGTCGGCATAGAGGTAGCAATTATTTCAATTGTAAAGCGCCTAACTGTTAAAACCGGATGGTATATGAGACTGCAGATGAATCAGCAAGGAATTGTAGTAGATGAACATGGTCATAACTTAAAGCAACAACATACATCTATAGTTGCGGGTGATCTTGTTTTGAATCGTTCGCTGGTCTTGTACAAGCAAAAATAATTGACGGAGACATTAATTGCGATGGGAGAACTTCCCATAATTGGTATAAAACACTAGGAATTAATGAACAAAAGGAATAAATTTTCAGAATATAAATACGTACGATTTTAGTACGCTTTAAACAAATCTAGATATAGCGGATATTAAAGATGCATTAGAAAAATTAATTAATCTTATATTAGGAAAAAACTATACATATATATGTTATAATAACATTAACGCATATCTAACAAAAATTAAACCATCAAGTAAATATAAATTTAATAGAATCCTTAAATATTTTGATAAATCAACATTATTTAAAATTATTTATTATATACAATTTATTTTATGCATTATATATTTATATATTTATTATACATTATTTACCTATATTTAGACAAATAAAAGGTGTCCTAATAGGAGGTAATAGTAGCCCAATTATAGCTGACTCATTTTTAAGCTTTTAAAAATATAAATTTATTCATAACTATGTAAAAATAAATCTAAATTATATGAAGATATTAAATATGTTTGATACATTGATGATATAAAAAATGATTTATTTTTACGTGGCAAATGCGTGCCGGCGCACGCTTACTTGACCACCACAACAACAAAATCTACAAAATCTTAATCATGTTTCGAGAAGGTGGGTACTGAGGCGGCATTTGAATGCAATAAAGGAGGTAGCGCGGCGGACGTCGAGTGGGAGCTGATTCCAGGCGAGCGGGTTGATGACAAGGAAGGATCGGAAAACCATAGTTGTTAGAGTAATTGGAAACGTAGAGTAAGAGGGAATTACGGGAACGCAGTGTTAGAGAGGTGGGGGAGTGTTGTCTAAGGAAGGGAGGTGGATGAACGATGGAAAGCCCAGAGAGATGAAACGAAAAGTTACGAAGAGAAGGCGGAGTTGTATGCAGATGTGGATGATAGGCCAGGAGAGTAAAGCAAGATATGTGGATGTGTGGTCAAAGCGACGAAAACGTATGAGCACTCGAACGGGGAGTTGATGATGCGTTGTAGGGGTAGGATGATAAATTTTGGAGAATTGGAGAAAAGGCTGAGGCAGTGATCACTTTTATGGAAAAGAAGCGATAAAAGAAGATACAGGAACGGAAGTCGATAAGGGTGCGGATACGGCGAATGTCACGGATAATTAAGTTATACGAGCGGACCTTGTCGCTGACAAAGGGTTTATAGGAAATGTGATCATTGAAATGGAATCCTAAGAAAGTGAGATTGTGGACTACGGGGATGATTGATGATGCAAAAGATACAGTGGGAGGAGATATGTTAGGTAGACGGGGAAGGAACAACATTATTTTAGACTTGTCGGGGTTTAGAACGAGATGGATATTGGAGAGACGTTTGTAGATGGAGGAAAGATAGTTGGAGGCAGAAATGCCGATATCGTGTATGCAATGGGTGGGCGCATGATCATAGATGAGGATGTCATCGGCGTATTGTACGACGTTAAAGGAGTAAGGTTTGATAAACGGAGAGAGATCGCCGAGTAGAAGAGAGAAGAGGAGAGGACCTAGGACTGAACCTTGTGGGACCCCGCACAAAATATGGATGGAAGGGGGGATGATGAATTTGAACAAACGCGAAAGGAACGGTCGGATAGATATGAGGCAAACCATGCTACAGAGGAGGAAGAAAAGCCGTTATCATAACGAAGGCGAGAAAGGAGGACAGAGTGATCGACAATGTCGAATGCGGAGGAGAGATCGAGGGAGATGAAAACACTATATAGAGCCTTGTCTCAAGAAACGAATAAGTCGTTGTAAACTTTCATGCAGGCGATTTCTGTGGAGTGATTAGAGCGAAAAGAGGATTGGAAAGGAGGGTACAGATTGGATGAGGAGAGATAAGCGTTGATCTGTATTAAGATGAGGCGTTTTAAGAGCTTAGAAAGAGTAGGGAGTAGTGAAATGGGGCGATAGCTAGAAGGAAGGGAGGGGTCGAGCGATTGTTTCTTAAGGAGGAGACGAACGATTGCGGATTTCCAGTATGAAGGGAAGATACGACTGCGGATGGATGACTTAAACAAGGTTGTGAGAAAAAAAGGATATCGATGAGCATATGGATTTTAGTATGTGAGTAGACAGGGGATCGGCAGGTGAGGTTTTGTTGATCAAGGAAATGATGACAGATGATACTTCGGTAGATGAGACAGGGAGAAAATGAAAGAGTTCCAAGAGGATGAGGCTAGGCGGATCAGAGTGGGATAGAATGGAGACCGGGGTGTGAGAGAGCAACGTGGATACTTTAGTCTGGAGAAATGACGAATAATCATTGGCATTGATGTTGCACGGCGAAGAGGAGCGAGCAGGGATTGAGTTAAAAGTATGCCAGAGAGTCTTAGAGTTGAATAAAGTGATGATTTTATGCTGACAGAAGGAGTTGCATTTGGTACGTAGTAGGTTGAGATGAGACCGGCGAAGAGCAAGATAGGAATCACGGAAAGACATAGTGATCGAGCGGAAAGCACGTCTGAGAGAGCGGTGATAGACTCGAAAAGCATGGCGGAGACGACGCTTTGAGAGTAGGCATTGGATGTTAAATCATGGGGCACGGTGCAAGCGACGGTGTGGGTGAGTCTTGAAGGGCAATAGAAGATCGAGAGTGGATGTGAGTTCAGAGTCGAAAATAAAGGCGAGATCGTGAGAAGAGGAATATGCTATTTTGGGATAGGATAGAGACGATTTGAGAAAGGCAGAGCGGATAATGTCAAGATTTCTCCAAGGGCGACGTAGGATTGTAGGTGTGTGAGGAAGGGTGTGGTTGTAAGTGAGATCAAGGGTGACGATTAAGTGACCGGGTACACCAGGATTGAAGATGAACAGTGAGGTGTAGTTAGCAAGATGATCGGGGACAGCGGTGATGTCGAGTGCCCCGCCAAGGATATGTGTGGGGCAGTGGAGATGGGTTTGTAGTTATAGTTGGATAGAATGTTGATGAACTGGATAAACTCGGTAGAAGCGGGGCGGTCGAAGCTGATGTTGAAGTCGCCAAGATAGATTGAAGGAATTGAGGAGAGAGAACAGTGCGAGTTCGGTAAAAAAATGTAGGAACTGATGAATCAGGACGGTATACAATGGCGAGATCTAGAGTGATCGGGTTAGAAGAACGACAAGTGAGCAGTTCAAAAGAGCAAGGACTGAAAGGGGAAGTGATTTTGCAAATAGACGCGGGGTGACGGGCGAATGCGACAATGCCGTTATGATTAGAGAATTTAGAAGGGAATTTGCTGAGGGGGCGAGCGGATTTGACTAGTGAGCAACCAGCAGAGAGCAAACGGCGGATGGAAAGGTCGTCGGAATCGGAGTGCTAAGATTCGGTGAGGCAATAGAGATCGATAGATTGCTTAGTGAATAAGTTGAGGATGAGATCGGATTTATTGAGAATATATCTAGTGTTGAGGACGCCGAGGCGGAAACCTTGTGTGGTGGTGATAGGGGCTAGTGGAGAATACATATAGGGGAGATAGAGCGCCATCGAATTTTCGGGCGGGTGTGGACAACTTGACAATTTCCGTCAGTTTCGGATCGAGAGAGATGTTTCGCCGTTTTCCTTGCGATGGCGTTTTTTGATGCGGGCAGATGAGAGTTGAGCGATTTCGGGGGTGGTGCGATCGGAGAAAATGCGAGTGGCTGAAGAGGACATTAGTTTAAATCGTTGGGAGAGGACAGAAGACGCGCTTGAAAACAATTTATAGGATAGGGGATATGAAGTATTAGATTGAGAAGATTTATTTATGCGGATGAATGCGAGAAGAGATATGTTGTTGAAAAAGGATGGTTTATCTGCAGGAACAAGAAACGAGAGGATGGATCTGAATGCAGAAACATCGTAATCGAGACGTGCTTGTGGAGATAAAGATGTGGAAAGAGTGATATTTGTGACGATGACGCAACGATCGAAAGAAGGAAAGCGTTCTTAGGCCGATATTGTAAAAATAAGTCTCTTGTTGTTCTTCGTTCGAAAACACAGGTTGGTAAAATTAGATCTGGTTGTTGTTTATAATGACTTATTATCGTTCATTATTCCCCTTTGCAAATTTTCACTCGATATACATATCTAGGTCTTACGTTGACCTTTTGATTCTCATTTGCTGAACATATTGATAAAATAGCGTGCAATATTGCTTCCAAAATAGTTATGTTTCGTCTATTAAGATCAGTACATTACATAAAGGAGCTAAAAAAATTTCGTATCATGCTGCCTTCAAAGGTAAGCTATGGGATTCGTATGCTTTGGTCTCATCTTATTGTAGCTAATTTTCAGGTGATTGACCGTATTAAATGAAGTTACTTTACGAGATATTTTGATTTATCGTTAAGAGTTCTGTCTTCAACATTTGTTTTTCTTACGAGTCAATTGCCGTTTTCATTTGAGCTAAGAAAATGCATTTGGGTTCAAAGAAACCGTGTTTTATGAAACACATTGATATGTGAAAATAAAATGACCTCCCCTGGTCCAAATTTGGTCAGAACTCTTGCTTTTCTTATTTCAAACTTAGAAGGAAAATCCAAAAAAAGCCGTTCATCCTTAAAATTTTGATGACTGTTATTATTATAGGTTACAAGTTACTAGCCGCAAATGGCTGTTTCAACTGTTCACAAATTTTGTTTTCAAAATATTAAATATCAAAATAGATCAGCGCATCAAACATGAATTGACAATCCACTTCAACAGCAGCCTTTTGAAGTGGCGATAGCTAGCAACACTGGCAAGGTCCTCAGGTAAAAAATTTCATAAGCGGTGGGAAAGCCTACTCACACTCCTGACATTACCGTGGGCGAATTTAAACAGCGCGAGAGAGTGACCTCTGTTACTTGAATTGCGTAATTGTATACAAGATGATGGGAAACCTTCCGTTTCATGAACCAAGAGCCACATCGCTGCGAGGTCTAAATATAGTAGCCTTTGAGCCATTAAAGCAGTTTCAAACAAGCTAGACGTTCAGTGTAAGAATAATGTGATCAAATACAAAGTTTGCTTCCTCTACGCAGGATAGAATCAATTTTCGTCATAAAAGCTTTAGTGGATAGGAAAATTGTTGTGATGCAGTATTCCACGTGCGGGTGGACTAAGGTACAGTATAGATGCTTGAATAGTTTCGACTCGAGCTTAGCAAATGTGTTCTTTATACAAGCAATACAGACTTCATTGCTTTACCATGAATATGATCAGTATTTGGTCGAGTCTTGAGATCGTTATTCAAAATGATTCCAAAGTCTTTGTGCTCAGATATAATGTGAAGCTTCTGACATCCTAAATAAAAATTACGATCAGGTTTACCGTTGCCAAGCTTCATATGGACACATTTGTCTACATTTATGGTCATACCAGTAGCATTACTTCAGTTATATATGGTGTGCAGATCGTGTTGTAGGCGCTGGCCCTGTGGGATGGAAATTCAATCGCACCACACTTTCAAATCGTCAGCAAATTCCAAGCAGGGGCTATTTAAGCGTAAGAGCAGATCATTTTGAAATATAATGAACATCAAGGGACCAAAAACTGTACCTTGGGGAACGCCATAATTAACATGCCTAGCAGAAGACAGGCTACTGCCAACCCTCACTCGAAATGATCTGTTGCAAAGGAAATAACGAGTCCAATTGCGCAATGTTGTAGAAACACCGTAGTGAACTAAGAAGCTGATCAGGCTCTCATGTGAAACCCGGTCGAAGGCTTTCGAGAAATCAATAAAGATTAAATCGACCGAGCTGCCAACACTCAACGATTAGGTCCACATTTCGCGCGCAGTAAGTTTGTCAAATACAAAAGACCATGACGAAAACCGTGCTGGGCGAACGAGAGTATGCCAAGGGAGACGAGATGGTCCGAGATTCTACTGTAGATAACACATTCAAGGATTTTACATATCGAAGAGGTCAAGTTTATTGGCCTGTAATCACTACATGATGATGTAATGAATTTTTTGGGAATAGCAACAACAATCGCAGTTTTCCATCCTTCTGGTACACTTACAGTGGCCAAACTCTTAGCAAAAATCTCTACAAGAAGAGGGGCCAAGTAACCCGACAATACTTTGAGCAGGAATGGCGAAATGTCGTCAGCGCCAGTGACACTAAAGGGACGAACATTGGCAAGATACTCTTGAATTATAGAAGCGCATATTGGCCGGAAATCAGTATGCTGAGGAATAGGGTAGCCGTGCCATTTCAAGTAAGAAGTAAGATATGATAATGTAATTGAGAACGAGGATGCGACAATCTCAGCTATATCAGTTTCAGTAATAACCAGGGCTTTCTCTCAGTGCACATGTTTAATTGCGGTATTAAGGCTTCTATTTCGCCGAGCATAGGACAAAATAGCTTGGGGCTGCAATTTACTTTTTCGATGATTGCTGATTCGAATCTCTCGCGTTTTGATATCTTCATCCGAGTACAAACGTTTTAAAAATGTCTATAAATGTTAGTGATGTGCCGGAGCGAGCGGGATAACTTCCACAAACGATTTCGTACAATCAACATCAGTTTCAGGTTTTCATCGAACCATGCAGGATGTTTAGTATTTGACGAGATGACACGCCTAGGGGCAAATACACCGGATATCTCTAGAAGGTAATCCATAATTACTTCCAACAAAACTTCCTTAGAATTTGTTAATTGAAGTAGATGACGTGGGCAAAAAGATAAAATTTGCTCACCTCGTACTTTTGACCAAACCCGCTTTACAATCGGTGTCTCGGAAGAACGGAATTAAAAGCTTGATGCGACCTGTAAGGATAGCATACAGTGGTCAGAACTACCTATCGGATAGAGGTAATCAACTCGAGTAATGTCTTCAAGACGCTTGAAAAAAACCAAGTCTAGTACAGTATCAGCGGTAGAAGAAATACATGTGGCTTCTGCAGATGTTGTACTAGCAAGAGCTCA
Source organism: Pomphorhynchus laevis (assembly GCA_012934845.2). Taxonomy (NCBI): domain Eukaryota; kingdom Metazoa; phylum Acanthocephala; class Palaeacanthocephala; order Echinorhynchida; family Pomphorhynchidae; genus Pomphorhynchus; species Pomphorhynchus laevis. The sequence continues at coordinate 51,685 of WNNJ02001297.1, read as the reverse complement.
TCAGCAAGAAATTCTGAGATTTCCATTTCTACTGCGCTACCATCACAAAATATTGACTGCTGCTATCATTTTAAGTTTTGTAAGAATCACTTAATTTACCATCCCCGTACGAATAACTGTAGATGTAAATTTTTTAATGAGACTTGTAGCAGCCTTTTGCATGTGCACCAATGACTACGCCTTCGGGTGATGTCCGTACACGAGCTCGATAGCCTATCTGACAAACATTTTGACATTCTGACACTAGTTTTTCTGAACTTTAATTTTTTTAAACTTTGTTTTCAGAACTTTGTTTTTCCGAACTTTGATTCTACAAGTGCTTATTTTGAACCCCATAGCACGCTGCAGGAAAGGAATAAATTATACTCAGATTATATTTTTTATATTAAAATGAATCGACTTCTGTTTTTTTTCTGCGGTTTGTCCAAAAAAATGGAGTAAGTGCAGTGCGCTTAACCCATCGATGTCCCAGGACGAAGTTCTTGGTAACGATCGCAAAGCTGACATAATGAGAAGTCGGGTAAGCGGAGGTAGATCGACCGTATAATCATAATAATGTGTTACGTGGGATGACGTTTCGCTTGCTGTGAACTTTGCACGCAGAATTTGAAGTAGGTGTTCGTTTTGGGATGGCCATGTTATTTGCAGAGCTAATCAAACGAATTGCCTCAGTCACGTCCCTGAAGCTGACCGCAAAGAAGCAGTAAGATTCTCTGCACTTAGATATATGGAGATCCACGGGTTTAGATAGTAAAGATGATCGGCTGAATGTAGTGCATCGTTCACGTATGTGTTCGCTCAATGCTTTTGTAACACGTTTATCGGTTTGTTTTGGTGGAAATGCAAGTGCGTATTTCGGAAAACATAATAGTTCAGTCCATACCCATTGTTCTGACAGAGTCTTCGCTACCGAGATAAACAAGGACGCAATTTTTCCAGCTACGGCTCTCCTGATCCCCCGTGGGATTATTCGTATTGTACGTGTCTCCGCACTCACCTATCGATTCAAAACTGAGGTTATACTGGTATCATTTGCATTTGGGTCTTCATCTTGTTGAAGATGAGATATGTCAGCGCTGTTGCGAGTGGACCAATTGGAAGGTGTGACATTAGCTACCCGTGGCATACCCGAACCATGATATCCTGGAGCACGACCATTTTTATGAAGAAGTCAACTTGCTATATCGACGAAACCACACTTGAAGACTGAACATCGGATATTTATAGTTGGCAATTCCTTATTTTGTACGTTTGGATCTGTTTAAGTTGCACGCATTGTCATGAGACAAAAAAGAACGCGCACCTCGGAACGTGTGCTGAGCATTCGACTTCGTTCGATAGGATCTACAAGAATTTCATCTCGTTGAGCGTTACTTTTAACGTCTCGTTTTATTTGCTGACACGGCAAGACTGTTTTATTTGGTGATACGGTAATAAGTTAATTGTTATTTCTGATAGTTTCAAAAAAATTAATTGAAAAAAGTTAATTGATATTTCTGGTAGTTTCAGTAAATTATAATTTTATATTTTAACTCTCTGAGTTTTTTTTACGTTTTTTTAGACTCAGTTAGCTGATTTGATTGTATAATGTTTGTGAATTCTGGTAATCAAAAATAGAAATATTGTTCTGAAATTCGAATATTCTTAAAGTTAGATGTCGTTGTAAGTATTCATATTTTTCGGCGAGTTAATCGGAAGTGAATCCATTTAAAAAAGCATAAAATATAATTTATATATTTTTTATATTTAATTAAAACTTAAACATCTCAGAGAGAAATCTACAACAGTTGTAATTACTACCATATAGAATAAGGTCGTTGTTACAGAGTTTGTAAGCCATCGTGTACTTTGCTACTAAATGATGTCATATTTTAACAATTAAAGCCAAAAAAGTTTTTTTTTGTATTTTAAAAACTACATATTGCTTTCTTTTGTAATGTTATAAACCATGTGGTAATTATTCAGCATAATTTTAACGTTTACTTCTTGGATAAATTTTATGGTTATTTGATAAAAACAAACATGAAATTTACGCTTGATTCTTAAATAATTAAAAAAACATTAAATATTTAAGTAAAGTTTAAAAATAGACTATTTATTTTTTTAAAACTCCTTTTTGGCAACTTAGTAATATATAGTAGTAATAGATCAATTTAGTAATAAAGTAACAAAATGCATATAATATTGAAAAACAATGTTTAAATGATCAAAATAGTCAAGTACTTATGTAACTATCTAAACATACACAAATACCGAATGATGCTGCTGCTAATGATGACGATGATGGATTATGATTATAAATGATGATGTTGATGATGACGATAAAAATATCTTGCATTTTAAAAGCTATTCTTTTGTGGGATAATTTTTCTCTCTATTTGATCTATTTTACTTATTCTACAATTTTTCATAAAGTAAAATAAATTTTTACAACTAATCCTAATTAGCAATTTAGATAATAACAACATTTTAGGTATAATTATTCAAAATTATTTGTTTTTTTTTCTTATTTCTATTGATTATTTATAATGAATAATATGTTAAAATATTAATAAATAATTTGTTATGATACATTTAAAGGCACTTATACAATTTAGCATTATTATAGTCAGAAATTATATTCTTCTGGAGATCTGCCGGCGATCGTCTCCCTAATGCATGCCCCGTTACCCCTCTGAATAACTGCGCTGATCCTCTGTAGCAGGAATCTCCACGAGCATAGGTCGCTGGTCGCTCGCTGGATTTTCCTTCCGAGTGATATCAAGAATACTTCTGCGTTTTTTCAAAGTGTGCCCAAAGATTCGGCAACTATAGGTACAAAAACCGTGAACGCGGGATTCAGGTCGCTGTACTTTGTGCGCTTTATTCGCTCGGCGTCCGATGCCAAGGTGCCTGCACCTAGTAATGAACTGGCCAAATAGGAGGATGCCAGTGTGTTCACACATGTACAATTTCATGCGAGAAGCTTCTCACGTTCCCAGGGCACAAGAGTAGCGCCGTCTGGCCGTTTACCATCGGTACGCAGCATTCCAGTTGGCTCCAGTGTACTCGAGTAACCTGCAACGGTGAGTGACGCTTTGATTATGTCATTCATCTGTGCGTGCCGAAAATGTCGTCCGTCGACTTATGGCAGTCCAATCCGTGCCGTCCAAAATAAACCACCGCTGCTTTGAAGGGACATGTATGCGCTGCACATATGCGAAGTCCCAAACGTAAGCCAAGTGCAATTCTTACGGTTTCGTCGTTCAGCCTTGTACCTGTAGAGGCGCATAAGACGGCCTCTAGAAATGCACCCGCCGCATTTCCCTCAACCGCGTGCAGACGTGCAATTTCTGATGGTTCAGATGCTGAATCCAATAGCCGTAGTCTTATCTGTTGGTAAATAGGCCTGCTCTAAAAAGCCTGTCTCTGTGTATCCTATGGTGACTCAGTGGTGATATACGAGGACCACATTAATTTACCGTCAGCAAAGTCGGGGTCACTACTGACTGGGATTAGACTACCCGACAACAAAAGCTCTACCAACCCATGCGTTTTTGACACTAAGGACAGATAAGCTGGTAAAGCTATATTGGCTGCGGATGTTATGCCAAGACCCCCGAGAACAACCGGGAGGGTAGCCTCGCACCAAGCTCTATTGTCAAGATGGATGTTAAGTACCGCCTCGAGGGATGATCGCAAAATGTTGTCGTAATTGTTAATCGATGTTCGATTGAAGGCTGGTGTGAAACGAAGGAGATATCCGATTTTTGGGATGCTAACACAATGTCTAAGCAGGTATTACACGTAATGTTTAGTCAGGCGCAGGAGGCGGGAAGTCATTTCGTCTAGTTCGATTGTAGCGTCGGGGATGGCTGCATCGATGCTCGTATCGTCTTCGATCGTTGAACCCAAAAGCTTCACTGAGCCAGGTTCAACCGTCTTGTCACCGGACAACAGATGCGCGATCGCATTCGAGAAAGTGGAACTGTGTGATACGACTATACATTTGGACGGATTAAGTTCGAGGCCTATTTCCTTTCCTAGATCGAGAATTTTGATAATATCGTTGCAGAGTGTTTCGCTATCTCCTAACAGAGTAGCGTCATTCAGATACCAAATGTTGACCGAACTTGTTAGGGAGTCAACCAATTGGTGCACTGCCAGTGAAAAGAGCAGAGGGCCGGGTGGATCGCCCTTTTGTACTCCCTCTTGAGAGAGTAGGACGTCGGTTCCGTGGAATAACCAAGATGTGTTGCAGTAGCAGCTTCTAACTAGGAGTGAAATCTCGGGTGTGTGCATTTTGACTGCTCGAATTACGGCCGATCATCTCACGCAATTAAATGCATTGCGAAAATCCAATTTCAATATCCCCGTATTGTGTAGCATTAATCTGATTTGCGTACGACAGGCGTGTACCACGGCTTCTGCTCCACAAGTTGTACCAACACCGACCTGTTTCGGTGAAAGAAAGTGGGTGGCCTCCGGTGTGACTCGGTAGCATGCCACTTTGGATACGAGATAACGAAGTACATTACCGATCGCGATCGGACGAAGTCCACCATCAGGCTTTTCGAGGGCAATTAACTTAGCCCCAAAGAAGAAAGGGCTAATCTCTTTCGGAACTGCCCCGGACATCACCATTGACGAGAAGTTCGCGATTTCTCCTAGCAACACTTGACCTGATGCCGTGGAACTGGAACCCGTAAGATCCTTTAGGTGCAATGGGCTTAAACCGTCATGTCCACAAGCCGCACTATTGGCAAAGGAACTGATTGCGCGTGGGACATCATCTATGTGAGTTGCTGCACAATAAGCTGAGTTATCGGGAAGGTCTTCCAGTCTGCCGGAATCATGGATTTGACGCGGAGGATGTAATCGTTGCAAGGCGCATGACGTATCGGCACTGTAATTTGCAAAGCTGTGTTTGCTCGCTAACAAACGAATTGCGCCGCGAGCGTCCCCCAGTTCCACTTTTTCAAAGATTTTTCGGTATAATTCTTCATTGTCGTCACGATTAATTTTCGCTTTCTTGGTTGGATCGAGATGTGAGTGCATTGGGTACTGCTATTGTAGACATCCCCTCCTACCTCCGAGGAATAATGTGAGGCAGTCATTTTGACAACACTGGTTAGAGTGCCGGTATGATATGCCGCTAGTACACGTAGACAGTAGCGAGGGAAAAGTAACAAATCTTGTCACGCTATCAGATCAGACAATGCCTCGGATGCTGCCCGTAGTAATGACCTTAGTTTTAGCCCCACAGTCGGTCGTGCTCCGTTAGGAATTCGTCGAATCATACGAAATCCCTCGAAAAAAGATTTCTTTATGAATGTGACAGGACATTCTAAATTATTTACGGGTCATTGTGCTGCAACTATGTTGGTATTAAGTATAGCTGGGTTAAACGGGTATGAGTCTTACTCGCATGGCCATGACATTCGATTCCGTTGATCGAATGTTCGATCTTTCGATCCCTCCTTCCCGTTGACGCTCGGCAAGTTCTTCTCGGTTATCATATCATTTACTTCGTCACGGCATATATTTCTAACTGTTGTTGTGTGTTGAGCGGGAAAAAGACCAGATCCAGGGCAGCGGAAACGAGTTGGTCCATGGACTCGAATTTCTCCGTTAATGTTAAGGGCTGATAATTTTCCGTATCACGGACACTTGCCTCCGTCCTTGACAATTTCTCCGCGTTTAATATTATTTTCGTCTTATCTTGTTGGCTGTGTCATGCTTTTATGTTTCGTAGTTCTCGTCTCGAATAATATCGTTGTCTTGTCGTAGAAGAGACGCGCGAGGGGAGCGAGCGTGTCTAAAAGTCATTGAGCGTCTAAAAGTCGTTGAGCGTCTAAAAGTCGTTGAGCGTCTAAAAGTCGTTGAGCGTCTAAAAGTCGTTGAGCGTCTAAAAGTCGTTGAGCGTCTAAAAGTCGTTGAGCGTCTAAAAGTCGTTGAGCGTCTAAAAGTCGTTGAGCGTCTAAAAGTCGTTGAGCGTCTAAAAGTCGTTGAGCGTCTAAAAGTCGTTGAGCGTCTAAAAGTCGTTGAGCGTCTAAAAGTCGTTGAGCGTTTGAAAGTCGTTGAGCGTCTAAAAGTCGTTGAGCATCTGAAAGTCGTTGAGCGTCTGAAGGTCGTTGAGCGTTGTAAGAATTTATAATAACTAAGACTATTTTTAACGTAATAATTTTAGATAATATAATTCTAAAATTAAAAGTATAAAACGTTTTCTTTGTATATATCTATTTAAAAAGGCTGTTAACTATAATTCGGTCAGAATCCGTGACAAAACTATGTATCGTATATTGTAAAACGGTAAACTGTATTTTGATATTACCTTCCAACTGATTTCATTAGTGACACAAGAAGCTTTACGAATGTATTTGGGACATGACCTTGTGCAATATCCATAAACGCATCATCAAACCATATGTGAACTTCAAATTCAAATAAATCAATGTTTCGTTTGTGTCGTCGCCTTGATTCTGATTTTTGTTTGTATTGATCAATTCTGAAACAATAACACACGAGCTTGAGTACACTTTGTCTTCAGATAATAAAAGGGTAGAAGATAAATTATGAACGTTCGGTACAATAACTAATGGTTAAATTCATGCTGATTATGTAGAATACACATCTTTGACAACAGTACCATCATTTGATTTATATACCCATTTTTTTAATTTTAAATGTAAACTAATTCAATGTCATCATTACCTCAGTAACGATTTAATAAGCTTTGTCATTTCCATTTCCGTTTCGTGCCACATAGTTGCACACATAAAAATGAACGGAGGTTTGTTGATGGTCTTTATAGCTTTTACAGACTTTCTTCTCTGTGTATGTGGTTTTTGTCTGTCGTCTTTATTACAACGCTGTTTTCTATTTTCATATGTCATTTCATCTAAAATAATTATTATTACGTTTTAACTGAAATACTGCTAACTTACCGTTATTAAATTTATCGGCATAACGAGTAAATAACAGACGCTGATCAACCAATCCCATCTGAGAAATAGACTGAGCAAAGAGGCTTTACATAAAATTAGAAAATATCAAAAGCACATTTTCATGTAAGGAAATATAGATATGACGATTATTCTAGATTAAATTTCTATACTACATGTATTAAATTTCTGTATACAATTTTGTAGAATTAAATATTTGCACAATCCGCTCGAATTTAAAATTCGGTGAAAAGTTGTATGACTAAATTGATGGTGTTGCTATTGGAAATCCTTTATTATAAATTTATATTCGCTATTAGGACCAATAACTTTAACACGATATTCAATTTTATACTATTCAACGGGATAGGTCATTAATTGATTAGAACACAATAGAATTTTTCGGTGTTCGGAATGATAAGATGAATCAAATCAGTTAACTGAGGCTACCTATTTAATATAATTATAAAATAAACAAAACATAATAATGATAAATCAAAATTTAATAATTAAATAATAAAATTAATAATTGTTATAAGATTTTTTCTAATCTTAATCAAGTTAAAATAAAAAATAGAAATTTAAAATAAAAGTCATTTTTATAAATGACTAATAAATAAGAGATGTTGTATCAAAATTAGGATAGAAGTCTTCAGGAGGAACTGCTATGCTATCAGGTTTCGGCCCCTAACTCCTCTACCCAACATAGCAGCGGGTCCAAATACATGCTAATGATGTATTTCCTCTGAAATAACTATCTAGTATCTTATTCTAATGCAAAGTATATTATTTATTGTCCATAACAATTTGCCACTTAAGAGTTTAAATTTATTCTTTATATTATTGTGTTGATTTATATATTTTACTATTTTCTGCTTAATGTTATTTTTATAGTAACCTAGTTTAAAATATGTATCTATTAAATTATTTAAATGATTTTGAAGAAAGCCAATATCATTACATATTGTTGCAATTCTTAAAATTTCATTATTTAATGTATTATATTTTATATTATATGGTATGCATGAATGCTCATGCAAAAATATGTTTCTTGTAAATTTAAATATGTCATCTTTGCGAAATAAATTAATAGTAGTTTTAGTTAATGTTAATTTAATGTTCATATCTAGATATACACCTTCTTTATCATTAATATTAAGTTTAGTTAAGAAAAAGGCTTTCTGAAAAATTTGTTTACTAATCGAATAAAAATTATTAGAATTAAATACACATATATCATCAATGTATCGAAACATATTTCATATATTTATATTGTTTAGATTCAGTTTTTACACAGTTATGAACAAATTCATATTCTATAAAGCTTAAAAACAAGTCAGCTATAATTGGGCTACTATTACCTCCCATTGGAACACCTTTTACTCGTCTAAATATAGATGTCCCTACTTTGAAATAATTTTGATTTATCAAAATATTTAAGGATTCTATTAATTCAATTTTATCCATATATTTATATTTACTTGATGGTTTAATTTTTGTAAGATTTGCGTTATAGTTATTATAACATATATATGTGTATATATCTTTTTCCGAATATAAGATTAATTGATTTTTCTAATGCATCTTTAATATCCGCTAAATCTAGATGTGTATAAAGCGTACTAAAATCGTACGTATTTATATTCTGAAGATTTATTCCTTTTGTCTTTTCAAAAAATTATTTTATAGAATTAATACTGAAATAGTGTTTTATACCAGTATTAATTTCGATTATCTTACAATATTTTTTGAAATACTTGTTTGAAACATCCGTTTATGTAAATCTAACGTTCCATTCATAATTGTATACTGAACTTTTAAAGTACCTTGCTTAAGGAAAATAGCATCTGCGAGGGCACTGTTTAGATATGCAATAAATTGTTCAAATTCATTAGTCAAACGACGAGAATACAAATATATAACAGAATCGCTAACCTCCTATTCCTTTCTGGAACGTAATAAATAAAATTATTTATCAACGTAATAATATCACGCATTCGAACATCGAATCAATATTTTATTAGTTCAATTCATATAAGCGTGACATTTTTAAGTGAGATGGTCAATTGCAGATTCAAACGTGGCATAATACATTTTCTAAGATGCACAAAAAGCGTTTGATATTAAATAACAAACACCACTGATCGTGAACCTATTTAAAATGAAATCTAAGACAAATAGTGATCGGTTAGTGTATAAGATTCAATATGATGACAGTACACAGGTGTATGCCGGTCAAACCGATGAAGGACTAGCCATTAGAATTAATCAACATTGGAAAATATTGACTTTTCGAAGAAAGTAAGTATATTAGTAGATCAACGTATAAGATTACAGTACCATTTTGATTTTCTAAAAGCAAAGCCTGTTAAAAAATAAAACGCCTCTATCAAACGTGTCATTCGTGATGCATATTATTTGAATATGCTAAACACTATGGATGGTAACGAGGCTACACTATTTTAACATTAAAACCTGATACGTTCAGATAAAAATGCAGAAATAACGCTATTTGATTATTGCATGATAACGCGTGCCTTGTGTGCCTTTTTTGTTTGTGCATTGACTTCTTTAAAGCTGTCTTTTATTTTATTTTGTGCTAGTTTAATATTGTATGAGATCTGACAATGCATAAGCGTTTGAAAATTTATTGAATAAATTATTCATTGTTCACCACTCTACCATTGATTAAATTTTTATAATGGGCGGTCCAAAGAGTAATGATGTTACGCTTTCGCAATGATCTTCAGATCGCATCAGCGTACAATATTACTAGTTTGTCGAGAATGAAGAAAAATAAACAGGAAGAAATGCTAGCTTAGCAGTTCCTCCTGATGAACTCTATTGCATATTCGAATACGTCGTATATTATTTATTAGTCATTAATAAAACTTAAATTTTATCTTAAATTTTAATATTTAATTTTATCATTATAAATATACTAATTGTATAAAATCTTATATAATTATTTATTATTTATAATTATTTATCTCTAATTTTAATTTATAAATTATAAAATAAGTAAACTCAGTTAGCTGATCTGATTTATTACAAATTTTCAAAAGCTGGTACTTTTATCATCAGTAAATTTTTTAAGATGAAAAAATTAGGAATTTACATTTTTCAATGTAAAGTTTAAAAAAGAATGATCTGAAGGCATCTTGAAAAAGCTTTATCTTAAATTCATGACATTGAACGTTAAATTGGCTAAAACATTTCTAGCTCTAGTTTTAATCACCACCGATTAAAAGTGGTTAAGTTTAAATTTTAAATTTTAAATAGATGTTTAAAATAAATGTGGTACATTGCTTTCTGGTGAACTCATATATACCACTATAGGCAGTGACAAGCGAAACAACACCTAACAAATTAGAAACTAAAAGTTGATATAATTGATGGTGTGATGTTCGAAGGTTGATAAGTTTTGTAAGGTGTAAAGAGTTAGGAAGCTGTAAAGGAGACCAATCTGATTTATGTTGTGAAATAACATTGTGTGATTAAGAATCGTAACTTAGATTACTTAGATTACGCTGACACTGCGTAAAAATATTTCCTCTTAATTCGATGAATGGTAAAATATTAATGTTTAAAGGTATATTTTAGATAATTAACTTTTTACATTAATATCGAAATATTTTTATTGTACATATTTTTAAGTTTCTACTAACTTAATCAACTAAATATTTTTAGCTATTTTTTAAATAATTTCCTTAGATGCACATGCTATATATACTAAATCGTCAATTTAAAATGACAAATAAAAATTTTTAAAACTTTAAATGTTACAAGTCAATATTAGATATTAAATGTTAATATCGAATTAAAATTTAAGATAAAAGTAAACGATTAATACAAAAAGTAGCAACAGCAATAATTTAAAAGACCGAATAAAAATTTCGGTTTTATTTATAAAATTTGAGTAAATATATAAAAAATAAATTTTGAACACAGAATTCTGATTGGTCAATTAAATTTAAACAGATTAAGTATTATTCTGACAACTTAATAATATTTTACTGATCATTATCAACATTTTCACTGATAAAATATTAGAGACGTAAAAAATCAGCATTTCACTGATTTCATTTCACTGATCACTATGAAAAATTAAGGTTCCGTTAAGTTTATGCGTTTTCTGATTAAATGGGCATTTCATTATTTTAGTAATTGTTAAATATAGTATTTTGATCTTAAAGAGAAAATGTGAATTAAAAGTTCTTATAAATTTGGAATCAGAAATAATTTAACCTAATAAGTGTAATATACACTTATTGGGGAGTGATATAAACTGAAAACAATATTTTACAGCATCTACTAAATGAAAAAAAATTATTTTGTAGATAGTACATGTTGTTCAATGAAATCATTCAAAGTTCAAATCGTTCAAGTTTCAATTAGTCAGTCATCCATTTAACTATATTCTAATCTATATTTAATTTAATGAGAGGAAATCAAATATCATTTTTGTTTTAATGAATGTCGAATCTTTCACGGTAGTATGATGCTTCAATTGAGAAACAGATCACGGAATGTATTAATGCAAATTTAGAAAAATTAGAGTATTTTTCAAAACGTGATGATAGAAAAGAATGCCAATAATTAATATTTGTTTTTCTCAAACAACAAGTTGGTCTAAAATTAACTAAATATATATCACCGTTGTGTTTTTTCCAGCTTTCTGTTGTTTGGAAACCAAATATGAATTGTTAATGCAATCTGGCAAATCCAACTTGCACAGAACTGAATTAGAAACCATTTATTAATGTCCTTATCTAAAAATAAAGAAAATAAGCATAGTTTGTAACAGTTTCATAGCAGACAAGTTAAATATCATACAACAAACAGTTTCAAGATGAATGTAATCAGAAACAACAACCAACTTCTTTTGACAGTTGAACGTCCAATCGATCAAAATTATCAATGTTAAAGGACTACTCAATATCAATGGTAGAGCGAAACAGACTCGCTGCAGTTGAACCTGATTTGCGTAAATAAATAATCAATTATAATCATACAAACTTGATACTTGTACAACAGTTATGTTATAATCGAAAAAAAACGTGAATTTGTTAGCTATTCAAAGGAAATAATAAATTATTCTTAAAATTAAGTTAATAATTATTGTTATTTCTAACTTGGGTCTCGGCTTGTTCATCCACGTTACTTTTGTCTTCCTCCTTCTCGGCCTCACCGGGCTCAGCCTCGTCATCAGATATCTCCGTTTCGCGCTCCTTTTGCATGACTAACATAATAGGATACTCGATGGACTGGGAGTGCTTCTTCACAATGTCCTTGATCTCGCGCTCTTCAAGTTACTCCTCGAACTAATCCTCATTTAGCCAGAGTGATATATTTGTCCCTCGACCTAGACGTTCACCCGTAGTCTCCTGACACACCGTGAAATTTCTGCCCGCCCTCGACTTTCAGATGTACTGCTCGTCATCATTATGCTTGGACACGACCGTGACCCTGTCCACGATCAAATATGCCGAGTAGAAACATACTCCAAACTGCCCAATCATGCTGATGTCGGCTCCGCTCTGTAGGGCTTCCATAATGGCCCGCTTCCTACTGCGGGCAATCGTGCCCAAATTGCTCACCATTTCGCCCTTCGTCATGTCAATGCCGGTGTCGATGATGTGCAGCTGCTTGTTGTCTTTGTCAGGAATGATATGGATGTCGAGCTCCTTGCAGGAGTCGAGTTTGGTAGGGTCGGTCAGGGGTTCGTACCTGATTTTGTCTAGGGCGTCAGATCCATTTGAAATGAGTTCACGCAGAAAGATTTCCTTGTTCGAGTAGAGTGTGGTGATAATGAGACTGCTTAACTGTGCAATTTCCGCCTGGAAGGCGGAGGTCTGAGTTACGTCGTCATCCCGAACGATCTCATTCGGCACATGATTGTGCTGGATGTCTGCTGACGCCATTATACTGGACTCATGGTTTGTTGCTGCCTCCCAAAGCGAAAATCCTCCACTCTTTTTGCGATTAGTGTTCTTCTCATCTTGTCCTTGTTTTGATCCGTTCGGATCAGAGTTCTCAATGTTAATTTCGCTGCAACGTCGTCTTTGCTTCCTCGTCGTTCGCAGCCGTTTCTGATATTTATCATCCTCGTCATTCCTCTCCTCGATCGTGCTAAGCCATTCGCGCTTATTCATAGAGTCCACATAGTCCATGTTCCTGACTAGCGCCCCTCTATCGGCATTCGCTATAGGTATTGATAAATCGTCTGCGCCCAACGCCCTTATCGAATTGTTGAGCGTTTTGTCTCCATCAGTGTAGTTATTTATGAGACAGTGCGGCAGCTCAAACTCTTGCAGCAAACGAGTCGGACCCGATTCCTCCTTTTCGTACCTATCCACATCAATGACCTCAGATAGTTCGTACACTTCCTCAAAACGCGCAATCATCCGGTTTATGGTTTCATTATCTGGAAACTCGACCTCTGAATGTTCGGTCGTCTCTTCACTGAGAAATTGTGAAGTGTATGAGTTAAGACTTGAGATTGTTGCAATATAAAACTGGGGTTGTGGGTCGTTACATTGTCATATATCCTTCTCCAATAACGGTTGGCCCAGTTCATCTAAACTCTTCAAAATAGCCTTTGCATTACCTCTCATGAAGTCTACTGACACTCTCTGAAATAAGGGTCCCACTGCTTTACTGTAAGGGATCCCGTTTCTACAGGACATCGACCGTGCTGTAATTCGAATTAATTTTTCTCCTGGATTGTTCCATCCATCATAAGTCTCGACGACCGCTGCCACGAAGCTATACCCACCTTCCTCCAACTTTTGCTGATATTTTCTGTCTTTGACACATATGGCGTATCTATTCGCAGCATAAGAGGGTATATGGGCGGCCATGGTCACGAACGCACTCTGCTGGGGATTGGTTATGGCGAAGTCAACCGCCAGTGGAGGGTCCTCGTAAATTAAAATATCAGCTGGACGTTCTCGCAAGTTCCTGACGAGATTTGGAACCTCTCGACCAACCTGTAATCCCGCTGACACTGCTGCCTGAAAAACTATGTCGCGGACCCTGTCATGCCGGATGACAGGAAATCCGCCGAACTCACGGATCAATGCATGAAAGCCAAACTTGTCGGCTTGCCGGAGACAACGCCGACATCTATAATCGTCATTGCAAAGTGGTAGGCCCAGCAAAAAGCGTAGAAGGACAAAAAATTTGTTGGATGCTAGATTAATCCGTGTCGCCTTGTTTGTTATAGCCGGCAGCCAGGCACAAGCGTGAAGACAGGCTGTTGCCAATAGTCTGGCAGAGTTAAAATCGTTAGCCTTCTGCAATAATCGTTTAAATGAATCTTCATCAACGAGCTTAGCAGGGTGTTTTGTTTAGTCGGAAAACTATCTAATTCGCGTTCGAAAAGTGACGAGATCTTTCTTTGGTGGATCCATATCCTGGAAAAATATGTGGATCCAAATTTAGCCGATTGGATACCAAGTGTATGATCGATATGAATGATGAAGGGGAATGCATGTGGAAGCTGCGTAGTCCAAGACCTCCCATTCTCAGAGGCAAACATGCTTGAATCCACGTCTGCTTTTCGGGGGGTGATGGAAGTTATTCTGGCAAAGGTCTCTTTGATCGAACGATCGAAAGCCAGAAAAAATTCATCTGTGAAATCAGGATCGACGGTGCGCATCAAATGGTTTACCATAGGTGCGGATGCGCAATTAAGAAGTAAGGTGAATGCAACCTGAGGGTTCGCAGAGATTCTAAGATTCCTAGATCTCGTATCAAAGGTGGAAGTAATTCGGTGATCAAGTAGTTAGCGCAGTATTCCCTATAGCCAACCGGGCTACCTAGAATACTAAAGTCTTTGGACAGCTTCAAGTTACAGATGAAAGGGCACGATCCTCGGATTGTTTCGATATGACTGGCCTCGCCTATTACCTCTGTCTTCTTCCAGTTTATATTCATTCCAATGGCATGAAAATGTGACGATAAGTGTGTCAAGGTCTCTGCCAAAACAAAACTCCATCGTCGAGATACCATTTGTTGAAAATAATGCCAACGATTGTTGAAATGCGGGCAATGATTGGGTTTATCGCAAGTCAATATGGGAACGGGCCCAAAAGGTCTCCTTGCTGAACACCGCTTAAGGATTAAAGGGGTTCCAAATTCCCAAATCGTGAACTCGATCCACTGCCATAACAATAATTTACCAATTTGGAAAGTTCTGGGAAAAACCTTCTTATAGCGTCAATAATACATTTTCGACTCAGAGAGTTAAATGCATTTGTCAAGTCGATTTTGATCCATATCAGGTCATCATCTTGTTGGTAACGGTGATTTAATAATCGAGCATGCTGTATAATCTCTTCGATACCATTTGGTATAGCTACACTGAGTTGGTGGGGTTAAAGGACTGCAGAAAATCGCGAACGAAGTTTAATGCATATGCACTTGGAACAGAGACGTCGCAAGGTCTCACCAACTGCAATTGGACGGATCCCGTCGTCAGGCTTACTCAATACTCTGCGACGAAACGTACGAGATAATGTGGTAGTAACCATGCAATAATGTGATTGACCAACGTTGTAATACGGTAAATAAGGGATCTGTGGTCGACCGCCAGCATATCATGTAGATGCTCTGCTCGTAACCTAAAACATCCGGGAGAAGTGGAAGGAGAAAATGACGATATTGCAGCTTGAACAATATCAGAATCAACCGACAAAGGTAGTTACGAAGTTGATCATGGCGAGAAACAGGCCCCGTCGGACGACGGGTGTAGCAAAACGAGCCTATCTCGAGTAGAGTATGACTATTCACAGATGCCGCTAGAAGTTAAGCGACGCATGGCTTTTCCATAGTTACCGCTTCCTTGTCAGATCGATGGCTTCTGCGATGTCGAGCTTAGAAGAAGATCTCATGGCTGTTTTATAAGGACGATTCTTCAAGGTTGACAGACATTCACTTTCCTTACCATCTTCAAACCACCCCATACATATAGTCATTCGCGACCGAACATTATCCTCAGATTGACCGCGAGCTGTCATAGTTTGTAAGCACAGTTTCGATAAACATAAGAGACGGACCCAATCATGTATGGACTGCGAACATATGGCCTTAAGGATAAGGGCTGAGAATAACTATGATACTCGACGGCGCAAATTCCATGGAATGCGCTTCAGTATTAATTGGAACCATCCAGACTTTCCGCAGGAGTTCGAGTGATGCAGCATTCAAATCAATACCCGGAGTGACCATGGGTTCTTCAGCTGAAGAACCAGATTGGTTATTAACATGCTCTGATTGAACATCGTAATCCGCGTGATTTACATGAACCGACCCTCGAGCGGTGCTGACGGGTGGGTGATTTGATGTAGACGTTATTTTACCAGAACCCGAGTACCTCATTGAAACTGGCCAGTGTATACGAAGACGGCCTGTGTTATTTAGTCGAAATTGTTCATTGCATACGGCACAATTGTCAATCCGATTCCTCCTCGACAATGACTCCATGAAACGCAGGATCGCTTGTATTAAGTGGTAAGTAGTTATTAATCAAGAATGTGTTAAACTAGTCTTGTAATCATGCAATCGAATTAATATTGTAATCGAATTAATCTTGTAATCGAATTAATCTTGTAATCTAATTTATCTTGTAATCGAATTTATCCTGTAATCGAATTTATCTTGTAATCGAATTAATTGTAAGTAGTTAGTAATCACGAATTTTAAACTCCATTAAACGTAGGATCGCTTGTATTAAGTTGTAAGTAGTTAGTAATCAAGAATTTGTTAAACTAGTCTTGTAATCGAATTAATATTATAATCGAATTTATTGTAAGTAGTTAGTAATCAAGTTTTTGCTAAACATATTTCAGCATATTATTAATTTGTCCAATGATACGTTCGATGTGCTATTTAATTGTTCAGGGCGTTTAAACATTGTAATTAGCTTGAACACTTATAAATTTTCTTCAAGCTATTTATATAATAGCCTATTCAAAAGTCATGATATTTTATTGATCCAAAAACGATAAGACCTAGCTTTATTTAGTTTTCGATTATGACTCTATTTGAAAAGTTATCATTTGATAATATAATTTTAGTAATTTAGCGGCAAAGCAATCTAAAGATTTAAAATTCAGTAAATGAAATAGATGTTTCTGTTATATGCAGTGTCTGTTTGAAATATCTATCATTTACAAATGGGCTTACATTATGATATATTTAGAATATTATTTGTTGTAGATTAAAATTTATTTATGGTCGAATGACCATAATACGTTCATAAATAAATATTTATTTATATTTTATATTTTATTAAGACGTTCATAAATAAATAAATTGACATTCTTAAATAAATAACATTTATAAATAAATAGCATTCATAAATAAGCGATTATTTTGGATATTTCATTATTTTAGTAATTGTTAAATATAGTATTTTGATCTTAAAGAGAAAATGTGAATTAAAAGTTCTTATAAATTTGGAATCAGAAATAATTTAACCTAATAAGTGTAATATACACTTATTGGGGAGTGATATAAACTGAAAACAATATTTTACAGCATCTACTAAATGAAAAAAAATATTTTGTAGATAGTAAATATTGTTCAATGAAGAACATGTAGGAACATATTGTTCAATGAACAATATGTGCATTGATCATTGCAATAGCACATCTTAAAGCATTTTTTGGAATTTAAACAATTAAATAAATTTCTTAGGCAGAATAGCTTTAGTGAAATCCAAAATAATAAATTTTAATTTACTAAAGAAGCTTCAAATTTTAAACTTTTAAACTTTAACTGAACAATTTTGCACACTTACTTATTTGGTATATACAAACTTTTCAAGTAATTTAAAGGTTAAAAAGTTAAGGTCAAATTATTGGCTAATTTCTGAATTTAAGTATGATACATACCCTGCACGCTGTTTTACAGATAACGTTGCATACAAAAAAGGAAACATAATAGGATAGTAGAATAGATATCAGAGAGGACATTTTACTTGATATAGAATTCCAAAGTAAAACGAAATTTGAATGTATTAATCTTAAGTTAAATAAGTCATTGTTTTGGGTATTAAATGGCAAGTTAAAGCAACAGAAACTTAAAGTCGTGCAAATTGAAACTAGCGAACTAATCACAACTGGTATTTCAGTCTTATTCCCAAAAGAAATTGACCGCAATGTTCTTGATGATCGAACACATGCAACCTCATGATTCCAAATCCATGTATCCTTAGTAGATAATCGACAATAAGCCGCCTCCCACCACCCGAACGAAATCAGAACAAGCGAGGATATCAACTTTGAAAACGACGAACGATCGTAAGCTGTGTTTTTGCTCATCAAAAATACTAAGCAGATGTAAATCAAAGCAGTTAGAATGACTCCGGCGAATGTCCAAATGTAAATACAAATGTTTTCAAATTTATTATCCATAATTGATTTGGATTTTCTTTTTACGGTATAAAACAATGCATTCTTAATTAGGCTAATCGACAGAATGCTAGCTGGAATTACATTCGTACACATTAGGTAATAAATAACAGTAGCTGGCTTACACATAGGTATAATTGAGGTGATAAATAAACACAAACCAATATTGTGCAAGCAAATAAACAGACAGATTAAAACATATATGACTGTTAGACGTGTATTACTGGGTTTTGATATTGTCTTAATTTGACTTGTCTTTTGATAGTTTAAAATATCTTTTGCGTAAAGGTGTGTGGTGGTACAGGCATTACTAAGCGATCTAAGAAACTTACACAACGGCGCGGGTATCAGAATTACCAAACATATTAGGTTTAATTGAAATACGTCAGGGTGCGATTTTTCATAATTAGAAATTTGGGGTTTTGACAGGTCAACTCCATTTATAGTTTGATTATACTGATTTTCACTGATGTTATCAATCACCTTGATTTCTGAATTAGTGTAGTTAAGCATATTGCTGACAACGGCCAGTGCTTGGGTATAAGACTCTTGATTATAAATATCGGTAGATGGCAGAGAAGAAAGATCTCTAGTGCACATTGTTAATAAAGTAAGTTTACAGGTAATACATGTTAGAATAACAAGAAAAGAAAACACTATCTGACTTATGAACTTAATCGCTAAACGTGCTCTAGCGGATTGCTGTAAAAACTCTTTTTCTCTCTGCTTGCACGTTGTTCGAGCAACATCCCAGAAGAAATTCACGGCTCGCACATTGCTAAATAAAGTATTAGCAATTATTAAATGCTTTTTCTGTTAGAATCTCGATATTATTGTGAGCATATGAAAGCTAAAAGTGAGCATACGTATAGCTAATCAATAACGATTAGCTTTTGGAATTATCACAAAATGACATTTATCCAATTTATCAAATGAAAGTATACTGTCAAATATAATGAGATCAAATAACTTAAGTGATAATACATATTTTGTACTGTAAATAAATTAAAAAATAAAACTAAATTTATCTTAAAACAAATTTTCATGGCACTGAATTTTTATGAAGCGATTGATATATAATATGCCGTGTATTATAATAAAAATTGAAGGTCATCAGGAGTAACTGCTATGTTCTCGGGTTTCGGCCACTGTTTCTCAACCCAATTTAAGATAGGGCCAAATACATGCCAGTGATGTATTTCCTCTGATGTAATTATCCCTGATGCGATTATCTCTCAATTTAATTGGATTTTATTATCTAGAGTTATCTCTTATGCTACCACAGAGAATATTATTAAATATCCGTAAATAAAAATATTCCACTTGACAAATTAAATTATTTAAATTTACTTTTAATTATATTTTTATAATTAATATATTAGAAAATATTTTGTTCGGCTTATTATGGTTAAATAAAAAATTTACAAAAATAATGTCGTACAAATACATAGTTCAAGTATTTTGGATCACTTAACTTAGACGAAAAATTTGTAATATAAATTTAAAAAAATGTAAATATTTTTATAATAAAAAATGATTTTTATAACCCAGTATTGTTATGAACCTACTATACAATATACCATGTATTAGAATTAAGATTATAGGTCATAAGGAAAAACTGATATTGTATCAGGTTTTTTCTTCTTTTAAAAAACCTACATAACAGCGATTTTAAATACATGCCACATTTTATTTCTTGTAATATGTTAAACATTAAGCTTGAAATAATTATATTTAAATATAGCTCCAATGTGGATAGCATATAGTCTAGTTAACGCTTTAATTTTGAGCAGATAAGGGCACACTTTCTACCAGTAAAATGAATATAATCACAATTAAATATAACTGATTTTGATTAATTTGCTAAATTTGGAGTTTTGAGGAAGGATCAACAAAACACAAATTTATTTTTATATTTCGTTAGCTGCTATATCATCAGAAAAAAATAATAACAGCTACTAGCGAAATACAAATAAATTTATGCTTTGTTGATCCTGCTTGGAAATTCCGAATAATTAAAATCCGCAAATAATTTTTAGTCAGACTCAACAATTTCAATAAATAAGCCTAATGATGATTTTACGTAAACTTTGCTTGTGTTTACGAGCCTGTTTCCTTTACAGTAGAGGTTTAGATATCTTAATAATCGCAAAATTTTAGCCATAAATCAAAAACCATAATGTATTATTTTATCAAATCTCACTGTTGATTTAATTGCCATTAAATATAATATCGATGTTATTTTGTGGTTCCAATTTTATCGATTTGTCTACCGTGTCCTTAAATATTTAACAATAATCTTTTAAATGCAAGAATATTTCAGCTTAGAAAATATAATTATTAGTAAGATCTTAAAGTTGAATCTCTATACAAAAGACGTTTTAAACATAAAACGTTAGTTGATTTTACCCAAATTAGCGCATTATAAACAAGGACATATTTAAAAAATATCAATAAATGTGTTAAGAAGGATTACCTACCGCTTATTGGACACGTTTGACTTGCGAGACTAATAAAGAAGAAATTATGTATAATAGTTAAATGTGGTGATAAGTTCACATACGTCGTCATTAGCTTCAGAGCTAGTTCCGCTATCAGATAAGCCAAGTAAACAAAGATTTTCCTTAATATCCATTGCTCCAAATTTCTTATCCTCGTTTACTTTATGTTTTATACTCAGAAGCCGTTCAAAATTGTGGTATTTTAGATAAACCTATAACCATAAAAATAATAGTCCGTTATAATTGGCTGGTATATTTTGAACGATAATATAAAATATTTTTCAATATCCTTAATTAAAATCAAGTAGCGACTATAAAACGAGCATTTATTGTGTATACATTTAGTAATTATATAAAAACTAATATCTTATTTTTCGGTAGAAATCTTATTTTCTGTAGTTGATTTTGTAAACTATAAAACTTCTTTAAATCTATGCAATGTAAACAATAAAGACTCTTGTTTGTACGAATAAATGAAAGTGTTATGGATTCAAACGTTTTATTGAGGACGAAATTGACTCATTTATTCTTAGTATTTTCATTGGTGAAATTCTTGCAACCATACGATTTTAATTGCCCAGTTAATTATATTTCTTCTATATTTAATAATTAGGTCTGATAATTAAAATCAAAAAAAGTAATTAATAGTAAGTAGTCTTCCATAAATATTAAGTTGAATCGTGATATTCGATCGATCGAGTTAGTTGTTACCCAAAGTTACGCTCTATTTTTTTACTTCGAACCTGTTCAGCCTTTTGATGTATTATTAAATTAGTTTATTTTCTTAAAACTGCTAAATTATACAGAAAATACTTTTGTGAAAACTATCCCTATCAGCTTTGATCGTAAAGTGTATTAATATTACAGAAATTACACAAGACTTATGGTGATATTCTATAATTGTCATTCATCAAAATGATGCTTGCTTAATCAGCCACGTACGCATTTGCATAGAACGAACATACAATAAAGTTTAGAATTCTGATTTACAGTGTCAGTTCTATAAATTATTTCAGTACTCAATAATTTTTAAAGATCAGAATACTAATCATACAACTGACTGACCATTATCTGCAACCGAATACGGCGATAGTTCGTAAGATTATACAAGAATTGTCATACGCACTAAGATTAAAAACATTTTTTAAATTCACATTAAATTCAAATAGATTTCACGAGTACAATCTAAGTTTGAGCTTTATACATTTTTAAATATTGAGCTTCAAATGATTGACATTATGTGGTTATGTTAATACATCGTTTGTGTTAGATAGATTTAGTTGCGAGGAGTTGCATATTCGTAATGCTGTCATTATTTTAATTTTATACAAAGTAAGAAACTCTTCGTATTGTATATGTAAAATAAGACTTAAAGTGAAGTACTTTGTTTGAATTTTTGGTATAATCATTGATTCATTGTCTAAATTAATGAAAAGAGTACTGCTATTGAGATTGAAAGCTTTCACTATAAATATTGATACACAGTATGAAGTAATAATAAAATTGAAAGTAATTTAAACTGATTTTAATTGTACCTACCATTTGTTTGTCGATCGTATATTCTCTTATTTTCGCTATTTTTAGATATTGTCTGCATGTTTCATCTGGATAAGGGGAAACAATATTAAATGCACGAATACAACTTTGAAAGCTGAATTGTTAAGACTTTAATTATTTTATTGATATCATTAATCTCTTACATATTGACAAAGTCAATCTGACTGAATGTGATTGAATAGCAGTGGCGTTTAATGTGAACAATGTCGAAGATATTGTACTGATGTAGTTGCTCACGGACAAAATCGTTATCAAATATTTTCGAATCAACATCGTTATTCGGTTTTAACGAACTAAATAAGAACATATTAATTTAAAAAATTGTACTAAGAATCTTTTAAAGTAAGAATATCAAATAAATGAGTTAATAATTTTTGTTTAGAAAATTCATATTTTTCCAGAACAATTAAAATATTTATTATAAATTAGTTTTCTGTTTTTAATTTTTTAATAGAATAATTTTTTAGAATCAGATCAGATAATTGAGTCTACGTATTTTATATTTATAAATTAAAAATAATACTAAATAAAATTCAAATAATTAAAGAATACATAATTATAAATAATTGTTATTTAAGATTTTATATCATTAATATCAAGTTAAAATAAAAAAATTAAATTTAAAATAAAACTCAATTTTTATGAATTGACTAATAAATAACATACAATGTATCTGAATAAGAATTAGAGGCCATCAGGAGGAACTGCTATGTTATCAGGTTCCGGCGCCTATTCCTCGACCCGACATAACACCGGTATCAAATATAAGTATCAAATATACGATCACTGGATTATAAGTCTAGAGCTCTACTCACTAAGCTGCTGTTTATCGGAAAAACATATACAAAAAGTTTAATTCATTACACAGATGCAATGCTGATTATTAAAACGGAATTATAATCTCTTTATCAGAAATGCGTCGAATTTGACTCAAAATCTAGTTCTATTCAAAATTTTAAAGTTCATTTAATTCAATCGCAAAAGTTGATTTTTACCATGGCGAAAAAATATTATAAAACGATTATATATTTATTGATGTAAACAATATTAATCTTAATCGAGCTTTTTATATATCTATTGGTTACGAGATTATCTCAAGTAAAAAAGTTATTTGAAAATAAATTTAAAACTAGGCGCAAATGTGTATTTAAATATGGGAAAGCTATAAATATATTTAACTTTACGTGGTTTTATCTGTAAATTTCAATAACAAGACAACTTTGAATAAAGTATCATATATCGAGTCGGATGCTGATTTTGTTTTGTTCCCATTGAATTGCTTAATTTTTAGTAAAACAGTTAAATATATGTTTAGTAATAATTAAAAAAATATTTTATTTTTAAATATTTTTAATATTTTACATATTTTATTTTAATAAAATATGAAAAATGTGATTACATATAAATAAATTAAAGTAAGGGTTGAAACATTATTTAAATGTGATTATCAAAAAGACAGATACTTTTTGTTGATATCCAAAATGTGGATGATAGTATCTGCCAAATTACTAATAACGTGGAAGGATGACATTAACATTTCTTAAATAATTCTAAAACATATTTCCTAGTTTTATTTTAACAAAATAATAGAAATAAACAAAAATTGGTAAGCAATATAGTTCAATATTGCAAACAATAAATTCTATTATTAAAAAACTACGAGATCTTGCAAATGATACATTCAATAATCAAGATATAAAATTATATTGTTGAAAATTTACATTTAGTAACATTTATTTGCAGTTTTAACCTTGTTAATAATATTTGACATATATAATTGTATTAGTAATGATGTTATCCTATCTCTTTGTATCTTAATATGTTTTAGTTCTTATGTTGTCTGTTAAATAATTTGTATTTAATATTCAGTAAAAATATAATTTACTTGTTCAACTAAGTTTACTAAAAAATTTTATTAATGAGGTCAGTTATCTGAGTCAACGTATTTTATAAAATTTATTTAAAAAATATTTAAATTTTAAGATTTTATATAATTAAGGTTTTTAAGAGTTCAGAATTTTTTAATCTCGAATTTTATGAATTGATCAATAAATAATAAACAATGTATGAGAATTAAAATCAGAGGTCATTTGGATAAACTCTAATATGCTATCAGGTTTCAGCTTCTATTCCTTGACCCAACACAGCAGTGGGGCGAAATATATGCTAATGACGTATTTCCTCTGATGAAATTTTATTATCTGGTGTATTTTATTCTAATATAAATTGCATTTATATCCATAAAAAATTTAATCTTAAGAGTTTAAATGCATTTAATAATAATGCGTTAATTTGTATATTTTACTATTTTCAGTTTAATTGTATTTTAAAAGTAACCTAGTTTAAAATATGCATATATTAAATTATTAAAATGATTTTGAAGAAATGCAATATCGTTACAAATTGCTTCAGTTCTTAAATTTCATGATTTAGTGAATTATCTTTTATTTTAGATGAATAGTTGTGACAAACAACTATTGGTTACAAATAGTTGTAATCCTTAAAATTTCATTAGTACTACATTATATTTTATATTTTATGGTATACATGAATGCTCATGCAAAAATATGTGTCTTGTAAATTTAAATATGTCATCTTTACGATATAAATTAATAGTAGTTTTAGTTAATGTTAATTTAATGTTCATATCTAGATATACACCTTCTTTATCATTAATATTGGTTTTGTTAAGAATAAGGCTTTCTGGATAAATGTGTTCACTAATTAAATAAAAATTATTAGAATTAAATATACATTTATCATCAATGTATCGAAACATATTTCATATCGTTATATAGATAAGTATTATTTTTTAAACAGTTATGAACTAAATGTTTAAAACTGTTTAACTATAAAGCTTAAAAACAAGCCAGCTATAATTGGGTTACTATTACCTCTCATTGGAATACCTTTTATTTGTTTAAATACATATGCACCTACTTTTAAATAATAATTTATAAAAATATTTAAAGATTCTATTAATTCCATTTTATCCATATATTTATATTTATTAAATGATTTAATTTTTGTAAGATTTGCGTTATAGTTATTATAGCATATGTATGTATATCCTCTTCAGAAGATAAGATTAATTAATTTTACTAGCGCTTCTTTAATATCAACTAAATCTAGATTTGTATAAAGCGAACTAAAATCGTATGTATTTATATTTTGAAAATTTATTCCTTTTGTCTCTTCTAAAAATTCTTTTGTGCAATTAATACTGAAATAGTGTTTCATACAAGTATTAATTTTGATTATCCTACAATATTTTTTAAAATGTGCTTTAATTATTTTAAGTATTTTTTCATATAAAAATAAAGTGGTTTTAATGTACATTTAAAAGCACTACATATGAACCTAGGTTTTATTGGATTTTTGTAATTTTGGATTCCAATATAATATAGGTATAGTTTTATTATCTGATTCAATTTTTATACCCTACTTATCCAAATTAATAAAAAAATTATTCCTTTGGTGCGTTCTAATTGATTTTATTTTCATAGTAACTTAGTTTAAAATATGCATCTATTAAATTATTTAAATGATTTTAAAGAAAGCCAACAGCATTACATATTATAGCAATTCTTAAAATTTCATTATTTTATGTATTATATTTAATATTAAATTGATAGCATGAGTGATCACGCCAAAAGCTGTTTCGTGTAAATTTTAATATCATCTTTAAGATATAATTAAAAAGTAGTTTTAGTTAATGTTAATTTAATGTTCACATCTAGATATACACCTTCTTTATCATTAATATTGGTTTTGTTAAGAATAGGGCTTTCTGGATAAATTTGTTTACTAATTAAATAAAAATCATAAGAGTGAAATACACACATATCATCAATATATCGAAACATATATTTCATACTTTATATAATTTAGATTTATATTTTGCACAGTTATAAACAACTCTATATTTTAAAAAGCTTAAAAATAAGTCAGTTATAATTATGCTAATATTACTACACACTGGAACACCTTTTATTTGTCTGAATATAGATGTGCTCACTTTCAAATAATTTGATTTATTAAAATATTTATAACTTCTTTCAATTCAATTTTATTCATATATTTATATTTTTTTATTGTGATATTTTTTAGATATGCGTTATAGTTATTATAATATATATGTTTTTCTACTTCCAAATATAAAGTTAATTAAATTTTCTAACGCTTCTTTAATATCTGTTATATCTAAATTTGTATAAAGCGTACTAAACTCGTAAGTATTTATATTTTAAAAATTTATTACTTTTGTGTGTTCTAAAAATTCTTTTGTAGAATTAATACTGAAATAGTGTTTCATACCAGTATTAATTCGATTACCTTGCAATATTTTTTAAAGTGTGCTTTAATTACTTTAATTATTTTAATCTTATAAACTAAAATATGTTCTAATGAAGATTATTGTATAAATTATTTCTTTAGACAAACTTCTTATATTTAAACAATGAACCCTAAGATTTATCTCTTATGCGTTGTTTCAATATTTCCGACAGATGCATTTTCTGAATTTGGCAAATCTTACATCTTAAAATTCATTTGTCCAAAAACAATAATTAGAAATATATCCATCCTGATCTGTATTTAAATTTTTAAATATCCAGGAACTATCAGGTATAGTTGAACGATAAGATAAATCATGTTAATATTTCGCTAGTAATTGCTAGCATCTTCAGAAAAATTTCTAGAATATTCCAGCATCAATGTGCAAACCGACAAAAAACTTTATTTATGTGATTTTTTTCATTTTTATGTTAATTATCTGAAGATGCTAGTAGTTACTAGCGAAATATCAAAATAATTTTTATTGTCGTTTAACTATACCTGATAGTTCCTGGAAATTTAAAAATTTAAAAACAATGATATAAAATTATTCAATAAGGAATACAAATAATGCAAGGATCAGATTATGGTTCTAAAAAATATTAAGATTGAAGTAATAAAAAATACTTTATCGCAATTATGCACATATGATTGAACTATCCAAATTTTACATTTAATTTTACATTTTAAATATTTAGGAACAATCAGGTATAATTGAAAGCAAAATTATTTTTATATTTCCATATAGAAATTGTTTTCTAATTTTTGAAGATGCTAGTTATTTTGATATTCGCTAGTAAAATGTATCTTAATGTCGAAAGATTGGCTAAAATCTTGAGACATTATAAACCATTATTCAGAAATCTTCACAAA
Source organism: Pomphorhynchus laevis (assembly GCA_012934845.2). NCBI lineage: Eukaryota > Metazoa > Acanthocephala > Palaeacanthocephala > Echinorhynchida > Pomphorhynchidae > Pomphorhynchus > Pomphorhynchus laevis. Next base: position 24,076 of record WNNJ02001297.1, on the reverse strand, counting down.
CTAGAAAATGTTTCTAATTTATGAAGATGCTACTAGTTACTAGTAACTAGTAATTAGTAACTTTCGCTATTTTATTATTATTTCAATTATACCTGATAGTTCCTGAATATCTAAAATACAGATCAGGATGGATATAGTTTTATATATAAATATTGTTAAGCAATTTTAAGTACAACGTACATGATAAAGTGTGTATAATCATTGGTAATCTGTAGGCATAGCTTGTTGATAATAATCTAAGCAATAAGATAAAAATAATTTAAAAAATTCAAAATGAATCAAAACTGTATTTACTGCAGCGTGGTTAATTAGCGATTCGGCATCATTTGTAAAATGATTTGCAAAATTGACGGTATTTTCAATTATATTGAATTGGTATTGATGAGTTTTGCTCCTATGCATATTGATGAAATTTAAAACAATTTTTATCATCAATGGATACTTAAGTCAAAAGGGATTTCAATCAATTGTTGAGTAAGCAATTAAAGTATTATATACTCAATTGCGAAAACTAGTTTTTTATATTTGCCTGATTCTAAGTGGATCCAATGACAATTCCTGACTTGTTGAAAATATTGAGTTCCGAAAAAGACATTTGATCATGCTTTGAGTGAGGTTACAATTAAAATCTCGGATCAATCTTGTTATATTATAGTTAACCTAAACAATTGTATATGAAAAAATTTAGTCGCACACTGTTATAATAAAATCCGTGTTGTACCTGACCAAATGTGTACACGAAAGAAATTGTTTGATCGTTATTGTTCATTTTAATTACATCCTTATTCATCTCCAGTAAATTTTTTAGCTCAGTTGACCAGTTAATATTATCATGTTGCGACACATTTTTTATGCAAAATAATAACTGACATATCAATCCGTCCTTCTAAAGTAGTGAAGAATTGATAAAAGTTATGTTCAGCTACATATTTATCACATATCACATTACTTATCTAAAGCATACATACATTTAGAAGCATACATACATATATCTAAAGCATACATACATACAATCTATACATACATTTCAAAGAGAAAATATATTAATATTAAAAAAAGATTTTCAATTATTCGAAATTTAGAATTTAAGTATTGGAAAAATACGTAAGTACTAAATATTGTAATTTAAGATCGTTAAAATGTAACAGAAAATTTGTAAAGCTTGTGATGTTATAAATAATAATTGCTTTGTGAGTAATACGACCAAACATGTTTTTGGTTAAATATAAATGATAACTGCAATACAGCAGGTGTAGTGTATCTAATACAATGTACATGTGGATTGCAATATATAGGAAAAAACATTACATATTGAAAACTAGGTTTAGACAACACAGATATAATATACAGCATAATAGTCAAACTAGGGCCGCTAAGTGCCAGTCGATTAAGTATTAAACTGGCACCCACTACAAATTAGCCTCTTCGTGGAGCGGCCAAGCAACGTATGTTCGACATTCGTCGATCAACGGCTAAATAATTGGCCGACTTGCATCAGCCGTAGAGATATTCCTTTCATAGACTATCTCAGATACCTCCGAGGACTCCCACGGTGGATTGGACAATGGACGAAAAGCCGGAAGACAGTCAAAGGGAACTGTTTCCTTGCAGCAGTGATGAATAATCATCACAGGATATCTGGAACGGGATATAGCCGATCAAATAAAATCACTCCGATGACTCAAACGGCAGATTGGGCAATGGACGAAAAGGCGGAAGAGAGTCTCGGAGACCTGTTTACTTACAGTAGCGATGTTGGATCATCAATGGATATTGGGAACGGGAAATAGCCGAACAAACCAAGACAATGAAAATGACTAGCAAACAAATTACAAAATATAAATTAAGTGCGAAGAGCAATGGTCAACTCACCACTGACCGGAAGAGTTTTCATTGTCGGGTGTCGTGTGATCAGGCAGTTGTACGGAAACAGCGAAAGAGGCATCAACATCGGAAGCGGACTAGCCTTTATGTAGGAATATGGAATGTCATCTCGCTAGCAGGGAAGGAAACAGAATTAGTAAAAGAGATGGTTCGCTTCGGTCTAGAAATAGTCGAAGTGACTTCTCTTCACTGTTCTGGAACTTGAACTAAACTTTTAGATCAAGGTTGGATCTTGAACTATTCGGGAGTTACCAACGGAAAGCGACGACAGGCCGGTATAAGGATACTTACAAGTCCTTGGTTGTCGTTCGTGGTAAAGAGGTTTAAACCAGTGAACGAAAGGTTGGCGTATCTAAGACTTTTAGTCAAAGAGGGAAAGGAGATAACTTCTGTGTGTGCGTATGCTATCTCGTAATACGCAGCCTTCGTGGAAGATCTTCAGGCTTTGCTTGATAGTACTCCTGTTGGAGATTCCCTCGTTCTATTGGGTTACTTCAATGATCATGTTGGTAGCGACAGTATTACTTGGAAGGAAGTGTTGGGGAGTAACAGACTCTCTGATATGAATGCGAGTGGTGTGGAATTATTGCACTTTTGTTCTCGTAACAATTTGTGCATAACCAACACCATGTTTGAACATAGGGATATCCATAGATGCACATGTCATTAGGATTCTCTCAGTCAAATATCAATTATCGATTTTGTAATCGTTTCATCTGATTTGCGACGTTATGTTTTGGACACTCATGTGAAGATAGGGGCTGAGCTGTTAACCAATCCCTACCTTGTAATAAAAGATAAATCTTTAAGAAGAAGCGTAAAGAGAATAGGGCAAAGGGTAAAGTACTGAACCTTGAGGTACAACACAAGAGAGAAGATAAATGAGAACAAATTTAATTAGAATGGACGGAAAATGATCGATCGGAGAGATACGAAGAGAACCAAAGTGATGCCGACGAAGAGAATCCATAATGATAGCGAAGACGAGAAATAATGATTTTGTGATCGATAATGTCGAATTCAGATGAAATATCGAGCGATATTATTACACTACAAAGTCTATTGTCACGAGCAAAAAGCATATCAGAAAATACTTTATGACATGCTAGTTAGGTAGAATGATTAAAGCGGAAAGCAGATTGACATGAAGGGTAGAGCTGCGATGAACAGAGATAACTGTTGATCTGATCTAAGATGATGTATTCAAGAATTTTAGATAAGGTTGGAAATTGATATTACGCGATGATATGAAGGAAAAGAGGGGTCAAGATAGGTTTTTTTAAGTAGGGGACGAACAATGGCCGCTTTCCAAAGAACAGGAAATATTCCATTCCGGATCGACGAGTTAAAGAGGCTGGTAAGGAAAAGTGTGAAGTCAGTGGAAAACAATTTGAGAATTCGAGTAAGGATGGGATCGGCAGGAAAGGATTTACAGGTTGACAAAATACGATGGCAAGATACCTCTTCTTCAGATACCGCAAGTAGGTAAAAGAGCTCAGGGATACGAACGAATAGATAGGATATAAGATGTTTGTGGAAAGATGACGATCGAATCGATTTGAGAAATTGTTTTTGAAATTAGGTAATCAGAGAATTGAGAAGGATCAAGAGTAAAAATGACAGAGGAACGATAAAGTAGAGAATTCAGAGTTCTCCGTTTAGTTCGAGAGTCATCAGCGGAAGCCAGTTTGTTTCGCTAAAAACTATATGACTTATAACGCAGAAGTTGCCTAGGCGAATGACAAAGAACAAAGAATTGGTTAAGATAAACAGATGAGTTAAGTGCTGAAGATAGTCTGAGATAACGATGATAAGTTCTGAAAGGACATGATTGATATCAAATTCGGCACCGCAAAGGCACTCATTTGTCATTGAATTGGATTACAAGTCATATCGAACTGCAACAGCGTCTTGGAATTCCCTCAAAGTTAAGAATATACCCCCTGGATCATAGGTTGGACTCAGCGATGCAAATGCTCCATTTGTACTGATGTTTTTAAGAATCGAAGCAAGATCCCTCTCCGAGGATTGTATGAGATCTGATGAAATATGAGCCGATCTGCTAAAATTGAAATATCGAATGTGGCTCAGAAAATCTCGTCGATAATTCAGAACAGATTGTTGACAACCATTCTCATTAAGCTCAAAAATCCTTGTCGAGCTCACATAATCTACATTTCCTCGTTCGGTTAGATTATAAATTCCGAGTCCATCACATTTAAACGGAAATGTAATCAGTACTCTATCTTTCTCTCCAATCGCTCCAGTACATATCATATGAAGTAATAAGTGCTAGAACAGCCGCGAACGAAGGCTTTCAAACCAACCGCGTGTGGTTTTTTCAAGTTCTGAATATATAGGTCTGTTGATGTTGAAAGGCCCTTTTTAATGTAGGCGAGAATGCATTGATTGATTACATCTAATGAAGCTGATCAAGTAACTACTTCAATCGTCGACCGTTTTTTTAACTCGTGACTTCACGTATTCGCCGATCCCAACAAAGCTTTATAGGTATTTGGCGCCATCTTTATATATAGGTACGACATCGTCTGCAAATCGCTTTAGACTAATCCCCAGATCTACATCGTGTGTGAGAAGAGTGTATTTTGTAGGATTTACGAAGTATACATAATACTGGGCCAACTGCTTGACACATTCACAAACTTTTAAGAGGTCATAAATTTTCCGACACATGCTCCATCCTCTGCATACCAGCGGTGGGTAGCTTTAGATGCAATTTGGCTCAATCTGTCAATAAGGGGCATTGATATAGCAGCGTAAGTAGCCATTGATATCGGATCTCCTTGTGTGAATCCTTCGGCAGACATTAGCGAAATGTTATCGACAGTGAGAGTTTATGGTTGTCCAAACGTGTTATTAATATCGTCGATAATGCTGGACATATATATTTCATGTTTGTTAGAGCCATTTTCTGTTAAAACAATTAGATATCTTTCTTGCATCTAATAATTATAATTAAATCTAATAATAGCACACAATTGTAGGCTGAATTTTCAAACGCTGTTCGGACTGAATGGACAGCGAGCTTAGTATCGCATCGTTGTCCCCAGCAAATTTGCAAACTCCCACACACTGATGTCAGATCATCTTTAATGCGTAAAATCAAATCTCGACCAACTATTCTACTCACAACCTCACCGATTCCAATTGGTCTGACACCAGGCATCTTGTTTAATGGAATCAAACGGCTTACTGAATTAGCATGCGGGAGAGATGACTCAATATATTCAGTCGATATCTTATTTGCGAAAAAATTGGCTTGTCGGGTAGAAGATAAGAGCTATCACTAAATGATGTAAGAAAATGTCTCCATCCATCAGAGTATCCAACCGACGTACCCGCAGATCCATGTGTTCGTTTCGCTGCTATTATAAGTTTTCCTGTCGTCAAATCAAAATATCATGAGGCATGATGCCCAAGCATCCGTGCAACCTATCCCTAAGCAATAGGTTGATAGAAGCCGACTTGCTAACAGGATTAAACTCCTATGGCTTTTTTAGCACGGTAATACCATCAATTTTCGTTCCCAATGGAAATATTCCACTACCAGACCGTTGTTTTAGTAATCGCGATACTTTGTTGATTTTCCCAGATTTAATAAGGTTGACCACGTTTATTATATTTGATGTGGGCTTATTTCTATATTTGTTAAATCACTTTCCCAAACACTTTTGTAAAAATCGGGTTTCTGTCAGTAACTCATTAAGTTTCCCCCTCTTCAAAATAGTATTAAGACCAAGAAATTCCTTGCTCGCACCACACATCGGTAATTTGAAAATATTTAGGCGCTATTGGATTATTTCGTCTTCATATTGCCAAATGAACATTTTTCCAAATTTTTTCTCTATCATGGATTGTGTGATGCCTGTACGTTCAGGGATTGAAGCTCCGTTACAATTTGAAACTCGCTGTTGCCGTGATTGTCGGATGTCTAATCACATTGAGTTTTGCGAAGGCAGTTTGGAGCTGAGCAATTGAAGCATGGTTTATTCGCTCTCGCTCATCGACATGCTATCCTGCATTTGGCAACCACGCCGTTGCAGAGCAACATTTTTGTATTAAATAGGGGATGCCTCGTGGCAAAACTGTTCGTCGGCCAGCGCCCTTTTATCCCGGAATGATTTTTCGATATGTAAATAGGCTGTGTTGAGTTTATAATTAATTTGTGTAATAAGTGTAATTTGGTATGTTTCCAATCGTGTGTTTAAGGTATTAAATTTTTAGTTTTTAATTATATTGAACAATTACAACTTTTTGTTAAATATAAAATTAATAAATTCTATATTCGGAAAGAGATATACATATATATGTAATAAAAACTGTGTTATCAAATTTCCGGCCCCTATTCCTCTATCCAACATAGCAACGGGGCCAAATAAATGCTAATGACGTATTTCCTTTGATGAAATTTGATTATTTAGTTATTTGATTATTTAATTTGATTATTTACAAAGCATATTGTTTATTATCCATTAAATTGTTTCTCTTAATAGTTTAAATAAATTTTTAATAGTATTTTGTTGTTTTTTATTTTGAAAAAATCCATTAAACTTGCTTGAAAATTAGTGAAAAATAATGTCGTGCTAACAATATATAGTTTCAGTATTTCTGACAGAGGTTATATTATCGATAAAACCAAGTCCACAGGTCAATAATAACTTTTCAATCAACTCAATAATATAAAAAAAATAAAATCATTAGGGGAATTTTTAAGGATGGATAATAAATAATATACTTTGTATTAGAATTTAATACTAAATAATCTAATTTTATTAGAGGAAATATGTCATTAGCACGTGTCTGGCTCCGCTGCTATGCTGGATCGAAGAATAGGAGCCGAAATATGATAGCATAGCAATTCCTCCTGATGACTTCTAATCTTTATTCTGATACATAGTCTGTTATTTATATGTCAATTCATAAAAATTGGCTTTAATTTGAAATTTTAATTTTATATTTTAACTTTATATAAATTATATAAAATCTTATAAAAATTATTTATTATTTATAATTATTTAATTATTAAATTTTGATTTAGCATTATTATTTTTAAATTTTTTAAAATTTTTAATTTTATAATTATACTAAATACGTACACACAGTTAGCTGGTTTGATTTGTATAAAGCGTATTAAAATCGTACGTATTTATATTTTGAAAATTTATTCCTTTTGTCTGTTCTAAAAATTCTTTTGTAGAATTAATACTGAAATAGTGTTTCATACCAGTATTAATTCGATTACCTTGCAATATTTTTTAAAGTGTGCTTTAATTACTTTAAGTATTTTATTCATATAAACAGAAAGTGGTTTTAATGTACATTTAAACGTACTACATATGAACATAGGTTTTATTGTATTTTAATGTAATTTTTAATTCCAATATAATATAGATATAGTTTTATTATCTGATTCAACCTTTACACCCTTTTTATCCATTATAGAACAATGACTAAACATGCAAAAGATTTGACCATGATGGAACCTTAATTCCCAAATAGCTTAGTTATGATGACTCTTGAACAAATATTGAATATGCTAAATTAGAAAATCGGTTTGATGATGAAATTGTTCGTAAAGACAAATATAAGTGGTGAACAACTTATGCTAGGCGATCTTCATGATATTAATCAGAACACGTTTATGGTTTAACGATGAACCTAACATTAGTTAAGAAATATTCCACGATAACTTTATTTAACATGATAACTGAATGTAATGTTTTCTATGTATAATTCATCTTTGGAATTTTCTGAGATTGCGCATAAAAATTAGAAAACTTTGTTATATACGAGTCAAAAATATGACCGTCAATAGAAATCAGCCATATCGGGTATGATATTCGTCGATTTACAAAATTGTTTTAACCATTTTTATTTAAGTCGTAAATTATTACTTATTTATTACAAATCAAGTTTAATTAATATAATATGATTCTACAGTCAAGGCTAGTTACTAAATGTAGCAGTACAGATTTAGAGAGCATTTTTATGCACAACGCGAAAGAATTCAAGAGATTTATTTGTCTACGTTTGAGTGACAAAGAAGTAGTCAGCCATAACTGATAATCTGCTCTAAAGATAAGACAGTGTGGGAATATAACTGTCTTGTGTTGTTTGGAGGGAAGATATCATGACTATAAAATGCAAGATAAGTGAGTTCCAATTTTAGGAAACCGAAATAATAGATGCATCATTCGTGAAAAAATGCTAAGTTCATAAGTTGAAAATTGATTAATTTATTTAATTAGATCCATCTTATAGACCCTGAAATGGTGTTCTTATCTCTTACTTTCATATGTATTATTGAACTGTTTGTTATTAATTTGAAGTGTAAGCTTGGATGATCCTTTATTGTGCTTATAATGTCATTATCTTTAAATAAATCACAAAATCGAATTCTTTAGTATTGTATTATGTCTTTATGTTTGTTGAAATTTCAAATCAATGATACTTACTGCTAGTACAAGGCTGTCAACATCTTTTAACTTTGTAATAAGTTTATCTTTCTTGAAAATCAGTTCGTCAATGGTATGTGTTGCTTCCTTTCTAGCTCTACCAAACAGCTTTAAGTGACTTCTCAAAAATACTGATTCGATTAAAGTATTTAAAAGCAAAGCGTGTAAACTATCACTGTCATCGATTTTAGGACCGGGTAAATCTATAATCGTCAGCGAGTTCGATCTTAAATATAAAAATATGTATATATTTTTATAAATATAAAATAATATATAATAATATGGATATTATAAAATAATATTCATAATATTTATTATGGATAGTAAATAATATACTTTGTATTAGAATAAGATACTATATAATCAAATTTGATCAGAAGAAATACGTCCTTAACACGTATTTGTCCCTACTGCTATGTTGGGTAGAGGAGTTAGGGACCGAAACCTGATAGCATAGCAGTTCTTCCTGATAACTTCTAATCCTTATTGTGATACGAGGTCTGTTATTTATTAGTCAATTCATAATAATGACGATTATTTTAAATTTCAATTTTTTATTTTAACTTGATTTAAATTATAAAAAATCTCAAAACAATTATCTATTTTATTATTTAATTATTAAATTTTGATTTAGCATTATTATGTTTTGTTTATTTTATAATTATATTAAATACGTAGACTCAATTAGCTGATTTGATCTGTCTATGAAAACAATACATCAAATAATGATGATAATTATTCTAAATTTTTTTGTTAACATAAAAATTAGTCATTTTATCTTAGATGAAATAATAATATTCAAATGTAAATCATAAGTATTTAGTATAATTTATGTTATTAGAATATTAGATAATTAATAAAACGGATAATTGCCATATTTAAAGAATATCAAATAAAATGCGAGACAATTTACATTACAGTATACTAAGAAAAATTAAATTTACTTGATCGAAAGGATCTTTGAGCATTGAATGAATGTGCTTATGCTCTTCAAAATTCAGTCAAAAATAATAGCTTATTTTTATTTAAAAAATAATGTTTGTGAAGACCATAAAACTCGAAAATATAGTCGTAGATTAAAATATATTGGTCTAAAATTGTTTTGGATTGATTGTCGAAAAATTGCTGTATAAAAATTTGAAGATAAAATATACTTCACACAGCTGATGTGTGTTGTTTTAAAAATACACTTTTCAATTCACTAATAAGGGTTTATAAGATTTTGTCGTTTTTGGGTTAAAGAAAAAGATGCGAAACTCGGTAAAATAGTGACGAATTAATTAATATCTAATTGGAAAGCATATGCGTTAATTAGTATATTTAATATACTTACGACAATTAATATAGCATCTATGCATTATAAATGAACAGTAAATTATAAATTAGTAAATTATATATTCATAAATATTTCTTGTTGTTAGATTATTATTGACAAATGTCTTTGACATTATATGTAATGTGGATTGTGTAAGAAGTACAAATCATGAACATTCACAAAACATATTAAATACTGATGGGTTTACATTTGAATATTATTCAATCTAAGGAAAAAAAATAATTTTTATGTTAACAAGCAAAATTTCAATATCAAAATTATGTTGTCAACTTTCTTTCTCGCACCAGTTAATTATAAAGCAAAATAAGGAAGCCATAAAATTATTACAATTAGATTAAGTCTGCTCGATATCGTACTTAAAACACTTTTCTTAATAATTTTAAGAATCATGTGAATACAAACGTTTATGCTTGCACTTGAACCAACAGTTATAGGAAGTCAAAAATGAACCGTAGCAACATTTTCCCTAGGTGTTTATTGGTCATTTTATGTGTTGATAATTCATAAATAAATGTCTTTTCTTTGTGACTGTAACATCTTCCCTTTGTGACTATAACATCTTCCCTTTGTGACTATAACATCTTCCCTTTGTGACTATAACATCTTCCCTTTGTGACTATAACATCTTCCCTTTGTGACTATAATGTATTCCCTTTGTGACTAATAATGGATCATTGTTTGTTCCGTAATAAATTCACAACTAAATGACTTTACCGTTTAGAAAAATAATGTATCTATATAATCATTTATTATGCTTACAAATCCTCTAGAGGATTAGTAATATACTCATTACTGACATAAGAATTTGCAATAATACATTATTATTGTACAAGGCGTTTAAACATCGAGAGGAATAATAAAATATGAAATTATTGTTCACACATTTTCGACTATTGCAATAGGGTCCTTTTCAAGTGTTAAGTTTTAATACTTGAAAAGGAATTAAACTTGAAAATGACTATTGAAAGGACGACTTGAAAAGACATCACACTTGGAAAGGACTATTGCGATAGTCAAAATTTTGTAAACAATAATTTCTTATTTCATTATTCCTCTCAATGTTTAAACGCCCTGAAAAATTTAAGACATTTAATTGGACAATTAAATGTTCAATTACAATTAAACAATTAAACAATTCAATTTAATTGGACATTACATAATAACATTAAAATTAATTACATTGGAAACTCTAAACACTGCTATTTAGAATTTAATTGTGCCAACTAATACGAGTTTATATGAACGTTAAATGCCTTACATTTAAACCTCTAAAAGCATTCATAAATTAGCAAGCATTGTTTAAAGCATTTTTTAGAAAATCACGTTTTTAGCATAACAAAATGCATGAACCTTTCAATATCGTCGCTTTGATTTACAGAGATTAGGTTGTTAACTTTTTTCTCGATCCAGTCAATAAGAAAACAGAATAAGGAAGCCATAAGATTATTACGATTTGATTGTGCCTGCTCGATATTGTACGTATGAATTTGGAAATGAGCTGTAATATAATTAATATTAAACTAAAGCAAATTATCACATTGTGTTTTATGGGTATTAGTCCAGTGAATTATAAGAATATAAACTATGGTGTTTTTCTACAAGAACATATCAAAAAATATTATCAATAGCAATAACTTGACTAGATGATATTTTCAAATTAATGTCGATATAATGACTACCCATTTCATACATTTTGGTCGTATGAAATTTCATACGATATTTTGGTCATACATATACCAAGATAACATATTTGTTAATTTTTCTAAATGTATTATTTTAATAGACAGCACAAAACGAAACCACTCATTGTTAATTGTGAACCGGGTTATGCGTAATATACGAATTTATTGTACAAAAAACATGTCTAATATATAATATGTAAATATTATATTTCATATTTTTGCATAATATATTAATATATAAATTTATATATTACATTAGAGAGATATTTATTTTATGCTGCAATTATGACCCAATATAATCTACAACAAAAATATAATAAAAAAATTAATGAACAAAAATTTCATTTTGTTGAGATATTTCCGGACCTCTTCGACTAACTTGTATTTTAGCTGGCTACATAATAGCTTCAGCTATCAGGTCGCATTACGACAGAAAGCATGCTGTCCAGACAACTCAACAGGGTGGGACTCATCAGTGGACGTCTCTGTATCATCGTTGTTTCGTCCCTCAGCATGCACTATATTGACGATACACATGGTGGTCCTCCATAATGAACAAAAATTGTTAAGAAAGCACGAGAAATGGATGCAGTATATTGTAAAAAAGATACATTGAGGCAAAATGATAGGTTCTGTTTGAAGGTACATAATGACGGTGATAAAAAGGTGTACTGGGTAATTTGTTCTGTTATCATATTCTGTTATCAACAATATGATTGTTGATATCAGAATATGATTACAGAAAATGATACTATGACAATATATAGGGGGATCGAAAATTGATAAAAACGCAGGTAAAAAGATGTCCGGTGAAGAGATATATAACAATAGGAAACTATGACTTTAAAGTAACATTTCAATGAAAATAAAACGAGAATATTTATCTAAAACGAATAGGGGTAATTGTTTAAGTTGATTTTCACGTGATACAAAGTAGCTGGTGAGAAATGCGATCAAAAATGTTGATCCAATTTGTTGTGTGGAGTGGAGGGTGGAAGAGAGGTAATTGAATTTCTTATGACGAAAAATGACAAGGGTAGCGTAATTAATTTTGTTGTAATGAAGTTAGATACGTCGTGGGCAAATTTATTAGAAGGCGGGTAAAAAATTAGATCATACATAAATAGTGCGAAAAATAAACTGAGAATTGAGGAAATGCCAATATGTTTTCGTATAGACTGAATGTCACAAAATATTAGGAAACACGAACGGGATGCACTTAATAAAAGGGAGATAAGAGAAATGCTTAACAAAATAAAAGCCAAGTATGGTCATGGTAAATACTCATGGCAAGATAATGTTGACAGTAAATATTGAGAAGTTTATATTAATGAAACAACGGGGGGGTCACCAAAATAACAATCGATTTATCCTTATTCAATATCATGCGAATTGAATAGAGATAATAATAAATGGAGAGAATGCAGGCAGATGCAGCAAACGCGGAGACACCGAATAGCGGAGTGTGATCATAAATTGCAATACCTTTGGCAGACTGAATGACTTTAAAATCGAATGAAGATACAATAAAATAAAAGTCGCAAATGAGTAGGTCAAATAAAATAGAACTAAAAACAGATACTTGAGGCTCACCCATAGTGAGTTGATGATAATGATTAGAATTGGGTCCGCATTAAACTTAAAGGAGTGAAAATACAAGTAAGACCGAAAACAATAAATAATGTGGAAGAAAATACGTAGCAATTGCGAAAACAAGACAAAATAATATCATGAGTGGCAACATCAAAGGTAGACTATAAATCGAGAGCAATCACGACGCAAATCTGACGATTATCACTGAAACTAGATATGTCATTAACGTCGTTTAATGCGTCCTGTCAATTTAAAGTGTTTATGGGCGATAAGCATTCATACTGAGAGAAGGAGAAAGATCATTAGGGAGCAGATAGTGGATGATTTGTGAAAGTATGATGCGCTTAAATAATTAAGATGTTGTCCGAAGGTGTAATATGGATCTATAGGAAGAATACAAATATCTAAGCATGATTTGGCAGCAGCCGTTTGCTTACATGGTTGAAAGAGAAGGAATATGGCGAAAAATTATACAATTGCTAAAAAAGCAAAGAGTAAAACAAAGATATCATGGTAAATCTATATTAAAATACATAAGTTGTGATGGGGTCGAGTGGAGAAGTAGAATTACGTAAAGACATAAGAGAATGTAATACTTGCTGTGAATGAATTAGATAGAAGTGGAATAGTTTGGTTAAGACTTAGATCATTTATCGATAACATCAACGTTAGATGAGATAAGAAAGAGGGTATATTTAGATAATTTATCAGAGAGATGTGAAGCATTGCTATCATCGAAAGGCAGTTGGGAAACAATAATAGTAGCATTCGATAAGTTGAGTGATCGATATAATCTGGGTGGAGGTGCTGAAGTTAGTTGCCGAATGGTGGAGGCGTGTACATCTCGAACTATATGTACGTGGTTAACCTCGAGCATACACTCGTCATTGACTTCTCTGTAAGCACTTTTTGTGCCACCAGATCGAGTTGTCGTAAGACGTAGGGGCACCAGATGATAAAGCGGGTTCACTTTTCATTTTTATTTTTTTAATAATAATAGTTATAAATATTTTTTTCAAGTATAAAGATTTATTAGACAAAAACACTGCAGAAATATAACAAAAGTAACAATGAAGATTTATCTGAGACACCATGAGCTAGCCCACACGAGAGCTATTCCAATGGAACTTTTTGGTTTTGAAACAACCAAAAAGACGAGCATTTTTATTTCAGAAGTGAATGATAGGGATGACGATATACAAGAAACCGATATATTGATGATACAATTTCAACAATGAATAACTTCGAAGAAATCTTATATAAGTTCGATTAAGATGACGTAAAGTGCGTTTCGCTGACATACATTCATAATCAAACAGGGGGCATGGTTAGGACAGCGAGGACTAGATGATCTTATAGGTAAGATGTCGTCGAAAATATTATTTATTATAAATTGGTTGTTAACTAATTTTAAATTATATTTAATTAGTGAAGAGAGTGAAATCATTATTTTTATTCAAAATTAAATTTTCGATAGTTAACTGATATCATCATCAGGACAAAATTATAAAAAATGAACAACGAAACCCAAATATATAGTTAGTTCACGACACAGCAAATCAAAGTGTTCAAAATCCATTCCAGAATCATATTTACCACAGCGCAGTAGATCAAACAACTAAATGTGTTCTTTTTTTGTAAAAACAAAAATTGAACACTGAAAAATTCACTAGGTACAAAATGAAACAAATTATACTTAAGGTCACAATTAAATTTAAATTAAAATAAATAAAAAAAAAGATTTGAAAAATAAAATTAAAAATTAAAACAAAACTTATCAATTGCATTACATAAAATAATAAATTTAACAAACAAAACATTTAATTATAATTATAAAATATTAGTTATAATATCAATATTCGGCTTATTATTACGCATTAAATGTTATGTTTATTCATAAAATATGCTTCCTGTATTCTTCGCATTAAAATACCGTTTTCCACTGAAATTATTACACTATTCTCAAAAGATATTATATATTATTGTTTAAAGAATGGTATATAACAGCGCCAGATCCTATTCATATTTTAACAGAATATTTATGTTGTCCAATACGTTTAGTCAAACCTTACATTTTGTCTTATATAAGCCTCATCACATATACCGCATGGTATTTGATATCCATAACCATATTGATTGTAATCAGGTTTACGTTTAAGAAGTCTTTTATTTTGGTCATTTTTCTGTTATAAACAATTGTTTTTTGCCCCTTTGCAAACCCTTTATGTGCTTAATCATTTTGGTGTTCTATTTATAATTAATACAGGGTATACATATGTATTTTGATTCTATTTGAGACCCTACCAGTTTCATCCTAACATTATTTTTTAATAAGATTTTTAATTGCTCATGTAGGATATCCACTAGTTAGTAGGATCTTATTAATGATTATCTTTCTTCTTTTTATAGATACTAGAGCTGATTTTCTTGGCTCTAAAGAAAAGATATTAAGCAGAGGAAGTATTTCACTTCCTAGATATATTGCTCCTCAAATTAACAATGTTAGAATATTCATTAATATTTTGGGAAGCATCAGTTTCAACTATATTAGTAGGTGATCTAATTATTACACATCATTTTCTTCCTTTGTTAATATCCACTGAATATAATCATCTGCATCATTTAACATATTCAAGAAGTGATATGGATCGCACTATTTCTTCAAATAATAAAAGTATCAACTACACACCATATACGTATAATCTATAGTTTATATCACATTATGTTTCTCATTATCGCATTCTCGTATCTATCCATTATTTTCGCATTATGAATGTATGAAGTTAAATTATTAAACTTAATAATAAAGTTTAATAATATATTAAAATAATAATAATATATAAAAATACGGTTTTTTCGGTTTTTGCTCGGGCCAGTAGCTCTAGATCTCTCGAAGCAAATTTTCAGTACAATGAACAACGAAAATTGTCTAAATACAATGAAAGAATAATGGAGGTGGAACGAGGGACATTCATTCCGTTCGTTTTATCTTCATCTGGTGGATTGGGGGATCAGGCAATCAAATTACTGAAAACCCTTTCTGGTGCAATCTCTCGCCGAACGAATGCAGAATACGCCGAAACGCTCACCCGCTCCGCCTCAGCATGTTTACGAGCCCCACGTTTACGCAAGAACGGTGCAATACAGTCGGACGGAACTAAGTTAAACAGCTTGAATCAGGTTTTCTCAGAAGAAATTGTAGACAATGATTTGTATCGTTGAACTAATGCCCATTTGCGGGTATAATATGTATTTTAAATTATAATTAAAAAAATTAATAATATATAATATAATAATATATATTTTTTATTATTATTAAATACATATTATACCCGCAAATGGGCATTAGTTCAACGATACAAATCATTGTCTACAATTTCTTCTGAGAAAACCTGATTCAAGCTGTTTAACTTAGTTCCGTCTGACTGTATTGCACCGTTCTTGCGTAAACGTGGGGCTCGTAAACATGCTGAGGTGGAGCGGGCTATTTCAATGGATATTTTCCTTTTGATCCGAGTGAGCGTTTCGGCGTATTCTGCATTCGTTCGGCGAGAGATTGCACCAGAAAGGATTTTCAGTACTTTGATTGCCTGATTCCCCAATCCACTAGATGAAGATAAAACGAACGGAATGAATTCTCCTCGTTCCACCTCCATTATTCTTTCATTGTATTTAGACAATTTTCGTTGTTCATTGTACTGAAAATTTGCTTCGAGAGATCTAGAGCTACTGGCCTGAGCAAAAACCGAAAAAACCGTAACGTCTAGAAACGTCCGCTCAAACCAATCGTTGCCAAGACCAGAACAAACAATATCAAGCCTGGCACTAATGTCACGTGTAGTTGTGCGTTCCATAAATTTTAGATTTGCAGGTACTGTGCTCAGGACCGGCTCCGTGTTCACAGAGTTACACACTCGAGAAAGCTCTATGGCAAGTATGTCCCTTATAGCGTTGTGGCGTATAATAGGAAGGCCCCCGTTTCTACAAGCAAGTGCATGACTTATATCCAGCTTCTCACCACAAGGAAAAACGATTCGTCAGGTCTGAAGGCACTTGTCCATAACGGCTGACTATGGCATCTTTGAATTGATTGGAAGACAGATTGTGCTTTTCGGTTGATGGAGGCAATGCACTTAACCACGATGATGCACCTGATCGCATCGCATGCGAAATCGCGTTGTGAACTGATGAATCGAAATTGTCAGCTACGCTATGTAGTCGCTCTTTCAACCTGCTCATTCGTATGGAAGTAATCTCTAGTAATCTCGATTTTTGAATATCATAAAGAGCTTCTGCTCGGTCACCGATGTCATACGTTGATGCGAGAGATAAAGAGCTATCGTACTCTAGACTCAATGTAAAGGTGGGGTCCACAATTCCAAGTCCTCCCAGCTTTAAAGGAGATGTGAGTAACACCTTCCAATTCTGATTTAGATTCCAATCTGCGAAAAAGGGGAAGAAGAACATCTCTAAGTGCAGATCCCAAGTCCGTAAACCATTCTTCATGACACTAGCTTGTTCGTAAAAAAGACCCATTTCATTTGGACTGAGCTTATCAGGCCGCAGTATGCAACGTTCGGATCGATGTTGGCAACCACTGCTAGTTTTCGCACAAGTGCGGTCCATTTGTATGCTTTCAACCGGATAGTCTCTTCCACAAACTCTGCAGACCCTATTGGAGCACCCAAGATCATTGTTCCGTTGATCGAGGTTTTGATGTCTGGTGAGGGAATATCGTTAAGAGATCGGGAAATGCGACACAAGTACATTCTTTTCTGGATTCACATGGTAGCCGAATTTAGGACCCTCGTGAATCAGTAAATCCCATACCGTTTTCAGTTCATCTGACTTTCCAACAAAATTCGCGTCGTCGGCATACCATTTTTGAAAAACGTCGGGGACCGGACGACTGATAAGTGCTATAAGAGGAAGAGGCGAGATTGCGAAACCTAGCATCGCGAAGGGGTCTCCTTGTGTAAAACCTTCCATTGAGTATATGCTACTGCCATCTCCAAGAACCTATTGTGCAGGAGTACTATATATATTATTTAGTACACGTGATAACGAGGGGCATCCGTACTCTATGTTATGCAGTGCTACATTTCGATTTAGAGAGTTGAACGCATTAGAAGCGTCTATGGCTAGCATACACATGTCACGTCCTGATGTATATCTTGCACGTAGTGAGTGAACAGCATGATCGATACCTCCTTTCTGTCCCGCAGCTAGCTGGGAAATCCCGGCCACCTGTTGAATATCCTTTCTCACGATCTCTATTATTGTCTTGCTAACTATTCGTCTTGCGGTGTCCCCGATTCCAATCGGTCGAATGCCACCCGATTTCTTTTGTAGGGCGAGTAAGCGACAAGTTGTATAAGCTTCTAGCTGAATGGGTTCCACTGACTCAGTCGCTAGCCTTATCGCAAATGAAGCAAGGGACCGTGCTAAATTTATCGAGTCCTGTCCAAATTTCGTTAACATGTGCCTCCAGCTGAGTGCGTCTAGGCCAGATGGACCAACTTCACCTTGAGTTCGCTTGCAAGTACGAATAATACATTGATCGTCTAACACGAAATATCGGCTAGTTTGATGAGTAACTGTTCCAGGTAAGTAATCGGAGAGTAATGCACTATGCATCATAGGTGCTGCTTGAGGATGAAGATCAGATAGTGCTTCCCTAACGGACTTGCCGTTTATGCATTCGTCGGGTGATAGCATTCGGGATAGAGTTTCACCTTCCAAAATGGACGTACTTGCTGCCAACCGTCTACGAGTCACTAAATTTCGATAGCGCTTAGTCCAATCCATATCATTCTTGTCATTCCGCAAAGATCTTTCACTCTGCAGATAGTTTGCCTCGCTGTACAGTTCGCCTATTTTCCCAGATTCCCAAAGTGCTAGTCTGCGCTCTAAGGTTTTTCTTACTATCCCAATTCTCGAAGTTTGTAATCTCTGCAAAATACAATGAGAAAATACTGTTGCCTTTATCAATGAAAAATTTGCGTCCATCCCATTGCTTGCAAGGCACGAATAGAAAGATGTCAGTATCTTGATGACCATACGACTAGCATTACACGCTGGTAACATCAATAAGTTGGGACGCCATTGGATGACACGGTCGTAAACTTGTCTCATAGATAAGACTTCGGTAAGCGGAGATTTAGGTATGTTCATTACGGATTGAGTAGCTGTGAAGTTAATAGAAGGGTTACATGCAACCTTATTAATTTTAGTTGACTGAGAGGTAGAATCTGAACATCCATCGTAAGGATTCGCATGAACAATTTCCATTTTAGAAGAATTCATACAATCAGAAGCTCGACAATTTGTGCATTTTCTATTGTTTTTCGCACATTTGCAACCCTTACAGCGAGCTGCAGGACCATTACAAGTGCAGCAGAGTTGCATTGATGAAGTTTTTCCTCGGACCATTTAGCAAGGACCTTGCTCTTCCGATTGTGTAATTTGTGTATTTAATTTAGATTGTAAGTAGTTATTAATTAGCAGCTAAGAATTTCAAAGTTGGTCTGAAAGTTCGTCGGTCTGAAAGTTCGTCGGTCTGAAAGTTCGTCGGTCTGAAAGTTCGTCGGTCTGAAAGTTCATCGGTCTGAAAGCTCGTCGGTCTGCAAGTTCGTCGGTTGTATTTACTTTAGATTGTAAGAGTTTAAATAACAAAGACTTTTTTAACGTGAAATATAATATAATAATATATTAATAATAATTAATTAATAATATATTATTTATTTATTTTATTTATTTTGCATTATTTAATAATGCAAACATTATTAAATGTTTACAGTCAGAAGTTTAATCGGGATTTTGGTAGACGGTACGATGCAACTAAAATGAGTATGGAGAAGCTACCTAGTTTACAAATTTTAATTATGCCTAGTTTAAACACGAGCCACAAGTTAAAATTAGTTAAAATAACTAAAATTTTATTTTTAACTTTGCATCATATAGGTGTTATTAAAAACCCATAGAATGTATGCGACTGAAAACCAAATTAAATAGCGAAAATTGATGTTAATATTTAATAAATATTAAATATTAATATAGGCAAGTTTAATACTTACAAGATGATGATATTAGTTCTCTTAGTAACTCCTTGCTCTCAATGCCCAGTAGCTTTCCCGCTAAAAGCAGACAGTAATAATTACTGGATAAATCTTTTTTACATTAATTACTAAGATATTAAAGGTTTAATACAATTATCATTACACAACATAGTTCAATTACATAATCGCACTAGTAATATTGCAATTTAAGAAATACTTTCATGAATACGGTTAACGAGAGTAGGTATTATATACATCTTTCTTGTAAGGTAATAGATATTTTAATGGTATATATTTAATCAGGGTATCCCGAAAAAGGATTATTGTAGCCCTTGGTGTGCGAAACTGCTTTTCAAGGGATGCGAAATGGATTTTTTGCTTTATGTCTTGTATCAAGAGTGATGCCATTCTCGGTTGATTCATGGTCATTTTTTTTCATCACATTTTTGTCTTCGTGCCTTCTCTCTTGTCTCTAATAAACACTTATTATACTAATGGTATTCTATTTGTATTGTTATTTTTGTTCTAATTAACTTTCTCGATATTTTTTTCTGATTACTATTTTCAAATTAGAAAAGGAAATATAATTTTGAATTGTTGATACTGATCCATTATTGATAAATAATTATTGAATCTGGATCAAAGAAAATAAGAAATTATTTTTGATATTTAGCTAACTTCTGTTAGTATCTTCAGAAAATTACAGTAATTTTTTAAATATGCTAACAGAAGTTTGCGAAATATTGAAAAAAAATCATCTTTTCTTTGATCCAGCTCCAATAATTATTTAGGAAATATAATGATGATTATATGCAGTTTAGTTTAACTTGCACTGACATAAATGTAGATCTCCAAAAGACAGTGATACTCTGAAATGCTGTATGTTTAAACACATTTGAAGTCATCTAAGTTGCCATAATACTTCAATGACCGAAATGTTGGAGTAGATGTTGTAGATCGTGCTTTGAATCATTGAAATCAAAATGGATCTGCTTTGAATCAGAGGAACCCTTCCAAGTTTAAATTTTATATCTGCTGACAAACCATTGTTGCCGGTTTCATACTAAGTGACGTAGTATAAAGTAGGTAAAAATCCAAGAAGTCCAAACAATTGCAGAATATATGATAAAGCATTGCATTAGAAATTGCAAAAATCGATTTGGGAAAAGGAACCTCAAACTATAAGGAACCTATGACTAACGCTAAGGCTAATTAGTGATTTAAGTTCGAGCATTTTTTACCAATTTATCGCAGATATCATCGCTAGTAACTTGGAAATCCCTCTATGGTGTAACGAAACAACTGATCAAATCAGATAACTAGTCTACGTATTTAATATAATTATAAAATTGAAAAAATGCTAAATCGAAATTTAATAATAAAATATTAAATAAGTAAATAATTATAAATAATAAATAATAGTTATAAAATTTATTATAGTTTAAACCAAGTTAAAAAATGAAATTTAAAATAAAAGTCAATTTTTATGAATTGACTAATAAATAATGGACATTGTATCAGAATCAGGATTAGAGGTCATAACGAGGAACTGCTATGTTATCAGGTTTCGGCGCCTATTCCTCAACCCAACACAGCAGGGAGCTAAACAGTGCTAATGACGTATTTCATCTGATGCAATTTGATTATATAGTGTTTCTTCTAACACAAAGTATATTATTTATTATCCATCCATAAAAATGTTTTGCTAATGATTTTTAATTTTGTTGATTTATATATTTTACTAATTTCTGTTTTATATTTTTATAATAATCTAGTTTAAAATATGCATCTATTAAATTAGAAGAAAGATGGCAAAAACCAACGCAAAATTTATTAAATTGAATATTTCGATGCCTAGCTGGCATCATTTTCAGCAATTGTAAGTAGTTAATATGTATAACAAGATAGTTTAAACTTTATTATATTTTATATAATATGGTATACATGAATACTTATGCAAAAATTTATCTTGTCAATTTAGATATGCCATAATTACGATAAAAATCAGAAGTAGTTTTAATTTGTGTTAATTTAATGTTCATGTCTAGATATATACCTGTTGTATCATCAATTTTGGTTTTATTACTAATTAGGTAACCTGGATATTATTTTTTAATTATTGAATAAAAATTATTACTTAAATTACACATATGTCATCAATATATTTAAACATATATCTTTATATAATTTAGATTTATTTTTTCCACAATTATGAACAAATTTATATTCTATAAAGCTATAAAATAAATCAACTATTATTGGGATATTACGTCCCATTGAAAAATCTTTTAGTTTTCTAAATATAGATGTCTCTACATTAAAAATCTTATCTCTAGTAAAACTTGTATTGTAGAATTAATACTGAAATAGTGTTTTATACCAGTATTAATTTCGATTACCTTGCAATATTTTTTAACTGTGCTTTAATTATTTTAAGTATTTTATTCATATAGACAGAAAGTGGTTTTAATGTACATTTAAACGCACTACGTATGAACCTAGGTTTTATTGGATTTTAATGTAATTTTTAATTCCAATATAATATAGATATAGTTTTATTATCTGATTCAACCTTTACACTCTTTTTATCCATTATAGAACAATGAATAAACATGCAAAAGATTTTACCAGGATAGAACCTTAATTCCCAAATAGCTTAGTTATGATGACTCTTGAACGAATATTGAATATGCTAAATTAGAAAATCGGTTTGATGATGAAATTGTTCGTAAAGACAAACATAAGTGGTGAACAACTTATGCTAGGCGATCCTCACGATGTTAATCAGAACACGTTTATGATTATTAGGAACACATTTGTGACTTGTAATAATTGTTTCTGAACTAAAATCACTAATTTAAAATCACTAAAATCACTGCGTTCACATGTTGTGTTTACATATAATTGACCTCTTTACCAGTATATCCTAACAAAGCTTATTGTATATGAATACAAAGTTATTACTAGCTTTATCAATATTTGTTATTATAAACTTATCATTGAATTTATTAAGTTCTATATATATATCTTCATTAATTTTATCTTTCCTTTTAATTGTTCAATATATCAATGATAAACATTTGGAAAACTTATGTATTAAAAAACCTTATGTATTAAAAAACCAATATATGTGATATTGCAATTACAATTATTATTAATATTTAATGAAAAATATTTGTTTGTCTTATTACTTACAATACAATTATTATTTATAACATCACACCGTAGATGTTGAAAATTGAAGTTCACTCATAGCGTTAATGATGCCTATTCATGATGGTAGCATAATGGAATATTTCCTATATGTGAAGATCTTAAAATTAAAGTCAAATATAAATATTTCAACGTGTGAAAAAATGTTTTGCGAAACATGACCTAGATATACAAATCATTTGTCTTATTGTACCGGTGTTGCCGCTGCTATGATTGGAAATAATTTAGGATATATTGCATTATTGAAACAAGTGAATCCGCCATTGTAAGGTACCCACAAAGACCATCAACGAGATTAAGGGTTGTGCTCCGAATTATTGCCTCTGCAAATCACTTTGTCAAGTGACATTTTCAGCCGTATAAATTATCTGAGTGTTTCTATGCAAGGGAAATATAAATGACGAGGCAGCTAAACACTGCATAGAAAATGAAAACCATAAGATGGAAACGATAATTATTGAGGCAAATGTTCCTGACACGGCTAAGCGTAAACAAAGGGAAATGTTTTGGATCGGACAACTCATGGCAGACCAACAATTAAATGCCGAGCACATATATCACTTGCCGTGAATATATGAGTTCCGAAATTGAATTATTTATATTTCTCTCTGTTAGTTGCATTGAACAATTTGATTTTCATTACTATTTTTTGTGCTAATCAGAACTGTAATTTTTTTGTAGATGTACTGAAGAAGGGCAGTTAGCCCGAAAGCTTTACAAGAAATTGCTCTTGGTCTTCATTTCCTGTTTTTTATCTACTTACGACAATTATATATATATATATATATATATATATATATATATATATATATATATATATATATATATATATAT